>PVJS01004777.1:0-67330 GCA_004027185.1 Glis glis
TCAGGGACATGAAAGCTTCTGAAACAGATTCCCATGGCACCAGAGGACCAGCAGCTCTGCATCCCAGGAAGACGACACCACAGCAGGAACAAGACAAGAAGCATCTAGAAGAACCACCTCAGAGTGGCTTTAAGACTGCTGTAAGTCAGCCAGACATCACCGCACCAAGGAGTTCCCTCTTTATATATCCAGGGTGGGGTAGACACCTATGCTCACGTGAGAAATAGCAACATTTGGGATAACAAAGGGGACATTTTTCCTGAATTTGAAAAGATTTCCTTCATCTCAGCTGCTCTGTCATCTGCTAGCCGTTGGATCCAGGATCAGTACTGGAAGGTGTGGGGCAGCCTCCACAGCTCCTTCTGATGAAGTGGAATCGGGTCTGTTCACATAGCAAGTATTCTCATCTGAGCTGGACAGCTAACTTCAGAGCTGTCATGATCCAGGGGTGGCTCTACCATGTGCATGTGTTCTGAAATTGCTGCAGGCCCCATGTAGAAAAGCTAATGCATAGACACCAAGGTCAGCTGACGTTTAGTTACAGCTCTGAGTCTACAATAAGAATGTCATATTATCTACCACTATAGTTTGGTAGTTTATCTCTACATATTAAATATGAATATTTTGTACAGCTTTAGCATACTAGTCTAGATATAAATAGGGTTTTTTGTTTTTGTGTTACTGGGGCTTGACATGTACCCTTTATTTCACAGCAGAGTCCTTTTAACTGTTCCTTCCCTGGGAACCATAGATTAAAAAAAAATTAAAGGCAATAAGTACAGTGCCATGTCCTCACAAGCATTCCAGTGTTGAGATGTGGACAACAGTAATGGGTTTTATTTTTTAGTTTAAATTTGAAATGTGTAGGCATAAATGTCAAGAACACATTGCAGAAACTTGGGGGAAAATAACTTATTTTTTTATTATGGAAAGTAAAAAATTAGAAACCTTCTCACAAAGAGCTCCATAGGCCCAAATAACTTCCTTACTGGATTCTACCACCTGTTAAGATAGGGCAGCAGACATATGGAAATGACTCCAACACCTTAGACATGGGAGACATGCTGACAAATTCCTTTCCCTCAATAATCACTGACTCCCAGTATACCACCGGGTCTCTGCTTTTAAGTTGTAGGTAGGACAGCTGCCTGAGAGGTGGGACATTTCTCTCTGGGACCCACAGACACCAAGATTTCAGACCAACAGCTCAACCTTTTCCACCCTGCCCTATGGAAGCCCGTGTCAGGAACCATCTCACCCCAGAAAACAAATGCAAGAACAAGTCTGAAAGTCTCTAGAGCTGGACAAGATAAGCAGCTGCTCCCCACCCACCACCTCTGGCTCCCACTTCTGCCTTGAGGAGCCCCCAGGCCTGCACGCCCACACTGGGGTGCTGGGGATGATATCGGAATCTTGCTGCCTGGAATGGAGGTGACTAAGCCTGTACTGCCCAGAGGAAAAGGGTCGGGTGTGATTATGATCACCCCTGATCCACACATGCTGGGAAAATACTCAGTTGGTACCAAAGGCATCACAAGAGAAACTCAGAAGCTTCCAGAACCATGTCTTATACCTGCAGTCCTTCCCCTCGTCTGGGGAATTCCAAGATGCTGTACCCGCCACTGACCTGAGAAACCTGCAGATTTAAATCCATCACCATAAGGAGCCACCTGCCCCTTACAGGGTTGACACTGACTCAAGAGATTTTAATCTGCTGACCATTCCAGAAGAATCAGAGAGAGAGCCTTATGGACACATAGGTTGCATAGCAAATACCAAGGCCCATGAGGTTTTGACAGGATTAAGATCCCAACGCCACATGCCGGCGAGTCAAAGCAAAATAGCCCTGGGAATCTCTCGACTCGTGCTCTCATTAGCGTCTAAAGCAATGTGGGCCTGGTGTAATGCATTGCCGTGAATGCAGGACAGCGAGTTCCAACACGTCCTATTCTTTCATGATTCAGTCTCGAGTGTCCCAAAGGAGAAGACTCCCCTTCCCAGCAGAGGCTTTGTTAGAATTCACAGGGTTAAAGGAAAAGGTAGAGTACCCCAGGCGATGGGTGTCACTATTCAGTGATGGAATCTGCACAGCAGTAGTGCAGCGGACTGAGCCCTTCCCTTCTTAGCTAAGATGAAATCCTGGGGGAACTGACATTTTTCTGGAACATTTAAGCAATGGGGAGATGGGGAGGAGCGCACTGGCATCTTCTGGAATCCCTTGTTATCAGTACAGTTGTGGAACCCAGCCTTGCCTGCTGCCCAGCCTATGAGGACGCCTTACCGTGACTTCTGTCAGGGTGACTATCTTACCAATATCCTTCTAATTTCCCAAGGCAGCTCAGCCTCGGCACAAGGGCTTGTCTCAGATGTGTAGACTACGGGGATTAGTTTCAACCAATGCGGTCAATGGAGGTGGTGGGCAATCCTGGGACCTTTGTTTTTAGAGAGGGACTTTCTGATATACTTACGGCATTCCACTCAGGGTCCCCACAGGAACACCCAGCTGCAATGGAGCCAATGGGGACCAGTTCAGTGCTGTGACCCTTGCTGGTTTTTCATTTCATAATCGCGAGCCAGCACCCTCTCTGTGCTCACTTCCAACTCTAGAAGTTGCATCAAGCCTAGGATACAGATTCTGAATTCAGGCACATGCAGAGCAACCCGGGTCTCCAGCCCAGCAGCGCTGGGATGAGGCATTGCCAAAGGTCCAGTGCTGTGACACGAGAGATGCCCATGGGTAAGGGCCTTAGGCTTAGAGAGAGTGACAGCAATAGATATCCTGCAATTATCCAGAGACGTCCTAAAAAGGAATGTCCAGAGCCTGCACACAAACATTGCAACTTTGGGGACTTCATGAACTGTCAGTCCCTTCTGATAGGGCAGCAGTGTCCACCAGTAGCTGTCACCTGCTGACCATGCAGTTCCTAACACCTTAGAGAACTGGGAAAAGTCATGAAAGACAAATCCAAGGAGCACAGGTAGGCAATGCAAGCCTCAAATAGTAGTTCCAAAAATCAAAGTGCTCTGTGCTTCAGAAGACAGAGGCTCCTGCAGTCTCAAATCAGACATGATATCTCCCCAGAGATAAAACAGCCAAAACATACAAGAATATGAATGAGCATACTACCACAGGTTTGTACGGTAGATACACAAGGTTGCTACTGCCAAGTTCTCTCTTCCAAACACCAGGACATGAAGCATGGCCTGCCAAGATGGCAGCCACGTGTTCTCCACAGCCCAATCCAAGAACACCCTGACAGTGAAGGACACTCCAACACGGTCAGCCTGGCCCCGGACTGGCGGTAAGCGTGGAGCCCCTGGATGCTTCCAATGGAGGAAACAGCACTAATGAACCCTGGGAGAGCCCTGAGCTGGAGGTGTGTGCACAACCCTGTACACACGTACACACACACACACACAGGCTCAGTCATTCAACTGACAGCTGCTCCCTTGGAATCCAGAGTGTCACAACGCAGTCCTAAGTGGATGTGGGTGAAGGAGATCTGGGTGTACCGGGGAGCATGGGACTGCCATGTGTCCATCTGAATCTTTGAAACAAAGCCTGGTTTCTGTGATCCTCCCACTTTAAAAGTCTTTGGTAGTTATGAATTTGGGATGTAGAATCACTTCTCCAGCACTCCAGGTTGGAAAGGCCCTCCCCGCACTGCCAGACTAAGGCTGTGCCCTGCTCGCCCTAGGCAGTGGCACTCACGCAGCACTGCGTCTTAGAACGACTCTTCCTGAGTACAGTTTGCCTCTTGGGGTAACTTCATATGAAAGTATATCAATGAGAGTGCTCTGTGATTTCTTTCAATTTTGTTCTGTGACAATGTTTAATAATTTAATAACAAATTATATATGTTGCTTATAAAACATCAAGCAATACTGTTACACAGGAAGAATTTGGTCCTTAACTCGTGCATTCTAATTTCATACTGTCAAACTCAATTCTGTAAATAGCTTTCTACTACATATTTCTCATGTTTAATATTTTAATAGTATTACCATACATGTAGATTTACAGAATAAAGCATGTCTTGTACATGGCATGGGTCATGGGTTTATGATTTTATAGAAACTCCTTACCTCACTCCCTTATTGTTTTAGGAGACCTGTTTCACTAGAATAATTTGTTTTGAAGCAAAACTTAGGATATATACAAAATCAGCTGCACCCCAAGTTCCCAGTTGCTCTGACTAGAAGCTTAGCACCATCACCACACCTCATAGCAGTAGGCAACCCTCTTAAACACCTGCTCAAGTTCTCAAGGAAAGTCCTAGTGTGTCCTGCGGCTTCAAGTTTCACTCCTGGGCCCTGAAGATGTCATTCACACAAACTAAAACCTTCTTGCTCATCCTATTCCATCCCAGAAAAACGTGGTGCTCTTGACTCTGCAGAATTCCAGACATGCTATGGCAGGTTCCTTACTGCTAACACCATGTCAGGAAGAAGGAAGCACAACTCTAACATAGTCTGCAGGGGAAGAATTCCCATTGTAGCACCATGGCCTTCCAGAGTGCCCAGTGCTCAGGCCAATAACTCTGAAATGGAAAGGGTGAGATAAGAATTGACCTCTTGGTGACTTTTCTCAGCTTCCTGGAGACTATGCTTAATGTCAGCAACCTCATAGCCTTCTTGGATTATGCTAAATTTGATACTTGATCTTGCAACAAATTCAGTAGAAAGCTTTAAATTCTAAAGCCCTCTCTGAGGAGAAACAATGAGCACACGCTTGTAATCTAGAAGGAGAAAAAGGAGCAGACCTGCACAACACTCCCCAGCCCTGGCTGTTAAATTTTGAGGTTCAATAAGGTCAGTACAAGAAACACCCCAAGAGTCAAACTGACCCAGCTGAGCGCAGTGGTGGGAACTGTAAACCCATGAAATACCATTGTGAGACCTCACAGGGAAGACACCTTAATCTTACAGCGCTGCTCTCTGAGGAAGTAAAATTTGGAAGAGAAACAAGGAAACACTTTCATATTCAGAAATCAATTCTGATGAATAAAAACACCAAATTCCCCAGAGGAGATCTCAGAACTTCCCAGGTATATTAGGGACACAGAGAAACCTGGGCTTGCAATGGGCTCTTCCACCAGGACAAGGTAGACACACCACTGGTTACGTTCTCCCCCTTGACTGCCGGTGAATTTGAGACAGGACAGGAGGCCTGATGCTCGGAGCTGACTTGTGAGGTCCCTGTTCAAGCCAGGGTGATGGTCCGCAGAGCTGTCCTGGGAGGTGGGCCTGCCCACTGGGCACCAGCAAACAGCAGGTGTGTATGAAACACAGTGTCAAGGTTGATTATTTTCTCTTGTCAGAGCCCAGAAAAGTATCCCTCTTCTCCTGGGCAGCCCGCTATCTACATCAGCTGACTCCAACTCTCCTGGATCACGGACTATGGAGAGAATTACCAAAGAGCATCTTGGGGAGAAACCCACCGCAGCACACACACAACGCGCTGCTCTTCCCTTTCCTTAGATTTCCCAACACTGAGGGCCTCAAGTAAAGTCAGTTTCTAGTGATTTGGGGATGAAGACATGACCCTAATTTCTGCTTCAATGAAGGATTGTTTGCTTACATAGAAGAGAAGATATCCATCCCTGTATACTTTCTTTTGTAAGAGAGAATTTACTCACTCCCAGGCAATTCTATAGGACTTCAAGTTAGAGAACAGGGATCATGAGCTGCCTCTTATCAAAGAAGATTCCTATCAACACACAGGTCCCTGCAGCCCACATGTAAAGACATATTTCCCACATACTTTGTAGTGTGGATCCTAGTGGGATAAAGGTAGCATATCATTGTGCTTTCAAAGTTGAAGGGACCGAAGAGTGTAGTCATGTGTCAGGAAGCCTCCATCTCAGAATGATGATGTAAACCCACAGTGGATGGTAAAATTCTGGCTCTGTGTGGGGTCTTGGCCCACTTGCTGAGGGGATGGGCCACGGAGACTGTGGCTCCATACCTCACCAACACCATGCAGGAAGCGCTGCAGAGCCGACCTGGACTGCAATAGCCAGGACCAGCGCCATGCCACAGAGCTGGGACCTGGGCTGCAGGACGAGAAGCTGCAGGGATCCTGGGTAGAAATGCACTGGAACAATGGTGGGAACCAGAGCAGGGCTTCAGCATCAGTTTATATTTAGAATAGTGACAGGAAAGGAAAAAACATGCTGAACCCAGTGTGAGCCTGGACGCAGGATCTCTGAGAACTCTCACTGTGAGAGCCCACCTCGCTCATGGACACAAGGGCTTCAGAAACAGATTCCCCCAGCACTGGAGGACCACCAGCTCTGCACATCCCAGGAAGACTACATTGAGAGGAGGATCAAGACGAAAAACCTCTTGAAAAACAAACTCAGGTTGGCTTTGAGATGGCAAAAGTCAGCCAGATAATATTCCCACCAAGACATTCCCTTTAAATACCCCCAGTGAAGACACCTGTGCTCAACATGAGAAATATGGACACTTGGGGTAAACACAGGGACATTTTCTCTGAATTTAAAAAAGATTTCCTTCATCTCAGCTGCTCTTTCATCTGGCACTGTTGAGTCAGGGATCCAGCCCCTGTAGATGAAGAATTAGGATCCAAGTCTGTTCACACAGTGGCACTCCTATCTGAGGACAGCTACCGAGAAGCTGTTGTGACCCTGGGGTTGCTACGCCATTGTGTGTGTGTTCTCTAATTGTTACAGGCCTGATTTACTCAAGAATATACAGGCCCAAATAACTAAAACTAAAGAATACACAGTAAGATCACGTTGACCTTTAGTTATACTTCTGGGATCTACAATAAGCATGCCATATTATCTACCATTACGTTTTGGTATTTTTCTCTATGTATTATAAATATTTTGCATAATTTTAGCATACGTGTCAAGATGTAGATACTAGTTTTTTGTGGTACTGGTAATTGGCAATTCCCTTATATTTCATAGAAGCATTTACATAACTATTTTCCTTCCCTGAGAACCACAAAAAAAGGCATTAGGAGTAGAGTCATATCCTCACAGCATTCCAGTGGAAAATGCAAACAGGGTTCCTTTAACCTTAAATTTGTAATGTAGACACATAAAAGCCAGAAAAACATACAATTTATAAAAGAGGTTATTTTCTATTACATATACCTAATATAAAATTAGAAACCTTTCCTCAAAGTGTTTTATGTGCCCATAAAAGTTGCTCACTGGCTTATATTACCTGATAAGATATGACTCCAGTCAGATCAAAACGACTCCAGCAACAGAATGGAAAACATACTGCCAATGTCACTGTCCTTCCACAATCAATCAGTGGACTGACTCCACCAGCAGACAACATCCACACCTTCTCAGATATGCCAAGACAAGTGGAGGTAAGATCGCAAGTTCTTTGAGTTGTAGGATGGAACAGGTGCCTGAGAGGACACTGCTCTCCCTTCCACCGCAGACACCAAGCTTTCAGACCAAAAGCTCAACCTTCTCCACCCTCCCCAGAAAACAAATAGGAGGATAGATCTAAATTGCCCCAGACCTGGACAGTTAGACCTGCATCTGCTTCCCACCGCAGAACAGAGCTCCAGCTCCACTCCTATCTTGAGGATGCCCAGCGGCTCTCCGCACCCACACTGTGGTGATGGGAATGGTTTCAGAATGCTGCTCCCTGGATTGGAGGTTACTGAGCCCCTCCTGCCCAGATGGGAAGGGTCTGATGTGATCGTTATCAGTCAGGTACCCAGATGTTCTGGAATAATATTCAGTTGGTACCAAAGGCATCCAAAGAGAAAAAAGGCAGAGTTTTCCAGCACTGTACCTTCTACCTGCAATCCTTCCCCTCCTCTGGTGAATTCTAAGATGCTGTATCCACTACTCAACCTGCTGAGAAACCTGCAGAGCTGATTTAAATCTGTCACCTAATGGAACCACCTGCCCCTTTCAAGGTCAACACTGACTCAAGATATTGTGACATGCTGACCAGTAAGGAGAGAAAGAACCAGAGAGAAGAACCCGAAGCTCACAAAGGTTGCACAGAAAATAAAAAGTCCCACGAGAGGATGACAGGATGAGGATCACATCAATCCACATCGACACCTGCTGGAGATGTGAAGGCAAAGTGTCCTAGGGTCCCCTCCCCTAGTACTGTCAGCGTCTGAAACCACCTCGCCCAGGGTCAGGACATTGCAGCAAATGCAGCAGGACATGGGCTCACCCACACTTCCTCCCTGATTCAGTCCTGACAGTTCCAAAGACGACGACCCTTCCCAGGAGAGACTTCAGTGAAATCCACAGGACTAAAAAAAAAAGAAGGTAGAGACCACCCCAAGGTGAGGGGTGTCAGACTTCAGTAATGGAACCTGAACAGGGCTACTGCAGGGGACTGAACACTTATCATATGAAAAGGAAATCCCAGGAGCACTGGAAATTTCTGGAAAGTGTGGGCAAGCATGGAGAGGCAAGGAGCTCATTGGTGTCTTCTGGACTCCCTTGTTTCAGCACAGCTGTGGTGCCAGCATCGTGTCTGCAGCCCCAGCCCATCAGGACACCTTCCTGTGACCTCTATCAAGGTGACAATCTTAGCCCTTTCTTTAAATCTCTCCAGGAAGTTAGCCTCATGCACAAAGGCACGCCTCAGTTGTGTAGACAATGGATTCTCCTCAATCACATGGTGGGTGGTTTGGTGCCAATCCCAGGACCCTTATTTCCACAGAGCAACATTCTGAGGTGCTTTTGGCATAGAGCTAGGGTCCCCAGTAACACCCAGCTGCAATGGCCCAGTGGGGACCGGCCCATTGCTATGACCCTCACCGAATTTTTATTTCAAAATCCCGAGCCAGCATGCTCTCTGTGCTCGTTTCCAACTATAGAACTTGCACAAAGTCCAGGATACAGATTCTGAATTCAGGCACACGCAAAGCAACCCAGTTCTCGAGCCCAGCAGCTCTGGGATGAGGCATTGACAAAGGTCCAGTGCTGTGACAAGAGATATGGTCATGGGAAATGGCATTAGGGCTAAGGAGTGACCCTATAGGCCATCCTGTAATTATCCACAGAGAAGTCCTAGAGAAAGACTGTCCAGAGCTTGCACATAAAAAGTGGGACTTCAGGAGGCTTCATGAGCTGTTGGTCTCTTCTAGTAGGTCAGCAATATCCACCAGCAGCTAGCCCGAGTGCATAATTTTTAATATTGTAGAGAAATGTGGGTAAAGTCAAGGACAAAACCAAGACCACGGGAAGGCAAGGCAAGCCCAATAACAGTTGCAAAATTCAGTGTGATCTGTGCTTCAGAACACAGAGGCTCCTGCACAGCTTCTGAATCAGACCTGGTGTTCTCCCAATAATATATAAAATATTCAAGAATATGAACGACCACACTGCTTCATGATTGTGCAGTGGGTGTGTGAGAGGCTACTGCAAAGTTCTCTTCTCCATAGACCAAGGCATTGAGCATGGCCTTCCAGGACTGCAGCCACGTGTCCTCCATGGCCCAATCCAGCAAAATCCCAACTGAGGGACACTCCAACAACATGAGCCTGGCCTCCCTCCATCTGTAGGATATGGAACCCCTAAGGCTTCTGCATTCAAGTCAGGAGCAGTACCAAAGAACCCCGGGGACCTCTGAGCTGGGGCGATATGTAGGACACCTCCCCCACCCCACTGTCCCTCACACACAGGCTCAAAATTTAGCTGAGAGCTGCTCCCTTGGAATCCAGAGTGCTGTGCCTCAGTTACCTGTGGATATCGGTCAAGGAAATCTGAGGGTACAGGGGGGCATGGGAGTGCCTGGCTTCCATGATCCTTCCACTGATTTTGAGCTGGGGTACATAGAATCACTTCTCGAGTGCTGCAGAGTTGGAGCACGCCCTGCCAGCCCTGCCACGCAGGCTGTGTGCTCTGTACAACACTAGGTGGGGGCTTTCTCCTCTCACCTTCTGTCTTCTGCAACAGAGCTTCCTGAACAGAAGTTTTCTCTTGGAGTATTTCAAGGAAAAGCATAACAAAGACTTTATTTCTATTTTGTTCTTTGATGATATTTAATGATTTATAAACAAAAATATATATGCCATGTGAGAAGTTAAGCAACATGAAGAGCTACACAGTAAGAATTTGGGCTTTTATTCTTGCACAGCAACTTCATACTTCTAAACTCACCACTGATGAGCTTGAGACGCTTTCTCCTATAATGTCTTATGTTCATTTAATATTTAACCACATTGTCATACTATACATATTCATTTGCATAATAAAGCATATCTTATGTGTATTTCCAAGGCATAGACCATATATATATAGAAAATGTTTCTCAGAATGACACCTTACTTTCCTCCAAGATTGTTGCACGAGACCCATTTCACTTTAATAATTTGTTTTGAAGCAAAGCTTGGGGTGTATACAAAAGCAGCCATACACCCAAGTTCCCTCTAACCCTGACTTGAAGCTCAGAACACACAAGAGAGGGGCCCACCCCTGCCACACATCTGTAGTAGGAAACTCAAACACCTGTTCAAGCTCTCAAACTCCCCAGTGTGTCAAGCGACTCCAGGTCCCTCTCCTGTGCACTAAAGATAGCAGGGACCAGGAGGTCCCTGCTCAAGCCAGGACATTCCTCCTGCTGTGGCAGGGCAGAGGACCTGGGAAGAGGAGGGATTAAAAAGGCCATCTTTATCACCTTCTGTGAGATGGGGGAGGGTAAGCAGGGAGGTGAGAGACCAGTGGACAGATCAGGGCCCACCAGCCCACAAGGTAACAATTCAAATTAAGGATTGAAATTGGTCAAAAGACATTGGTTCTCCAACACCCAATTCTGATGAGTCATAAAAAGAGTAGATGGGGAAACTCAACAAGGTTTAAAAGCCACCTCCCAGGAGCTTCAGTGGTTACTTTCTTTTGGGGACCTCTTCTCACCATGTAGGGGGAGATGTTTTTGTCTTCTATCTTTCCTTGACTTAATAAACTTTCATATTTCTATGCCCTTCACTAGTCCTTGGAGTTTATTCATTGAAATCCACTGGACACAAACCCTATAAGAGGAGACACCCCATATCGCTGCTCATCCCAATCCATCCCAGAAAAATGTAGTGCTCTTGATTGTACAGGACTCTAGACATGGTATCAGAGGTTTCTTACTGGTAACACATTCTCAGGAGGAAGGAAGCATAACCCTAAGAGACCCTGCAGGGGAAACATTCCCACTGAAGGCCACACCATGGCCTCCCAGAGAGCACCCAGTACTCAAGTGAGTAATTTTAAGATGGAAATAGTGATGGAATTTAAGATGGAAATGGTGTCTCTTGGTGACACTTGCTTGGCTTCTGTGAGCCTATGCTGTCAACAATGTCATTGACTTCCTGGAGTACACTAAATTTGATATTAATCTTGCAAGAAAATCCCTCAGTATAATGATTTAAATTGAAATGCCTTCTGTCAAGAGAATCAATGGGAAGCCACTAGTAAACCTGAAGATGAAAGAGCATGAGTAAACCTCACAGCACGCGCCCACCCTTCAATGTTACATTTGAGGTTCGGTCAGGTCAGTGTAAGAAATGACCCAAAAGAGTCAAGTTGACCCCACTGAGCGGCTGACGGGAGCTCTAAACACAGGAGATATCATTGTGAGACCTCTTTCCTTACAGGTCTGCTTGTTGACAACTCTATCTTACAGCTCTGCTTTCTGAGAAGGAAAACTTGGATGAGGTTCAAGGAAAGACTTCCATACGAAGAAATCCACTCTAATTCATTATACTAACTCCAAGTGTCCGCGGGCGATTCTGAGGACGTCTCTAGGATCTATTCTGGACACAGAGCAGCCTGGGCTCACAATGGGCTTTTCCACTAGGACAAGATGAACTCACCATCTTGGTTACATTCTCCCTCTTTACCACGAGTGAATCAGAGAGGACAGGAGCCTGATGCCCACAGCTGCGCAGTGAGGTCCCCGCTCAAGCCAGGGTGATGGTCAGAGTCATCCCGAGGGGTGGACCTGCCCACTGTGCACCGGAAACAGTGTCTAGGATATTTCCACTCATGACACTGAGCCTCCACGGCCCGGAAACAAACTCCCCAGAGAAGTGTCACGGGAACCTTCTCGCTAAGTCAGCTGCCTCCACCGTCTCTCCTGGATCATGCAGCCCAGAGAGGATGAACAAAGGGCAACCTGGGGAAAAGCCACTGCTGACCACACACGACACCTGCATGTCCCTTTCCTTACATTTCCAGCACTGAAGGTTTCACTCAAAGTCTGCTTCTCGTGATTTAGGGGTGAAGATATGACCCTAACTTCTACTTCAGTGGAGGATTCTTTGCTTATATAAAAGATTCCTCTCTACACAAATACTTTCTTCTGCAAAGAAAGAATTTACTCTCTCCAATCAACTCTCCGTCTTTCAAGTTAGAGAACAGGGATCATAAGCCGTCTCTTTACCAATGAAGACTTCTAAGGAACACTGCTTTCTATGGCCATCAACCCACATGTGAGGACCTAATACTCCCCACGTACTCCGTAGTGTGGATTCCTTAGTGGGATGAAGGTAGCAACGGCAACGTGCCTTCAAAAGTGAAAGGACAAGAGTATAATCATGGTGACAGAAAATGTGTAACTCAGTGAGGCATGTCAGTCACCACTAATAGAACCCTAACCGAACACTTTGTTTTTCTGTGAAAAGGAAATCCCAGGAGCACCGACATTCTCTGGAAAGTGTGGTCAAGCGTGGAGAGGTGGGCGCTCACTGGCATCTGTTGGACTCCCTTGTTATCAGCACAGTTGTGGAGCCAGCATAATGCCTGAGGCCCCAGCCCATCAGGACACCTTCCTGTGACCTCTGTCAAGGTGACTTAGCCCTTTCTTCAAAATGTTGCTGCACAGCTCGAGCATGATATATGGAGTGGGTGGGCAATCCCAGGATCCTCCTTTTCACAGAGGGAAATTCTGAGGTGTATTCCACATACCAGTCAGGGTCCCCAGTAACACCCAACTGCCATGGGCTTAAAGGGGACCAGCTCAATGCTGTGACCCTCACTGGTCTTTCATTTCACAGTCCTGAGCCAGCACTGGTCAGTGCCACTGGGGCTCACTGCCAACTCCAGAACTTGCATGAAGGCCAAGACACAGATTCTGAATTCAGGCACATGCAGAGCAACCCGGGCATCCAGCCCAGCAGCTCTGGAATAAGACACTGACAAAGGTCCACTATTGTGATGAGATATGCCCATGGGAAACAACCCTAGGACTAGGCTTTAAAGAGGAACAATCATGGGTTATCCTAAAACCATCCTCAGAGAAGCCCTAGAAAACAAACGGCCAGAGGCTGCACGTGATGGCAACTTCAGGAGGCATCGTGAGCTGTTCGTTTCTTCTGATATGACAGCACTATCCACCAGTAGCTAGCACCTGGCCGTGCAGTTCCTAACACTAGAGAGCTGGGCAAAGTTATGAGAGACATATCCAGGGAGTACAGGGAGAGAGGACAAGCCCCAGATAATAGCACTGCAAAATTCAAAGTGATCTGTGCTTCAGAAGCCAGAGGTTCTTGCAGTCTTAGAATCACACATGGTTTCTCCAGAGATAAAATATCCAAAATATACAAGAATAGGAAGAACCCCAGTGTGGCAACTTTGTATATCCACCCTACAAAGCTGCTACTACAGTGCTCTTGGGTTCCTGAGCCAGGACTTGGAGCATGGCCTGTCAGGACGGCAGCCACATGTCAACAGCCCAACCCAGGGAATCCTGACTGTGAAGCACACTCCATCAGCTGGACCTCCATCCATCTACAGGACATGGAGCCCCTGAGGCTTCTGCATCGAAGTCAGGAGCTTCCGATGGAGGAACAGCATTTAAGAATCCCAGGAGACCCCTGAGCGGGAGCAGATATGCAAGACACGCCCCTCCACGTGCATGCATCTGACTTGAGCTGACGGCTGTCACCTGGGAATTCAGTGTTATGACTCCGCCCTGTGTGGATGTGGGTGAAGATCTGAGGGTACAGGGGAGCATGAGAGTGCCATGTGCCCGTCTGCTTTTGAGAAAACACTTGGTTTCTGTGATGCTCCCCCTTTGAAAAATCTTTGGTAATTGTGAGCTTTGAGACGTAGAATCACTTCTCCAGAACTCCTGAGTTGCAGCAGGTCCGGCCTGCAGTGTCAGTTACAGCGCCACAGGCCGTGCCCTGATCGCCACTAGGTGGCGCCACTCACATAGTACTGTCTGCCTTTCTGGAACAGCTCTTCCTGAATACCAATTGCCCCTTGAGAAATTTCATGCTAAAGCGTACTAAAGACAGTGCCCTTCCTGCAATTTAAATTGTTCAACAATATTTTAAATACAAAATTATATATCCTCCTTGTAAAGTCAAGCAGCATGGAGAGTTACAGTAAAAACTTGCACTTTGGTTCTTGTAGTCCAAGTTCATACTCCTAAACTCATTATTGGAAAGAGTTTGATATGCTTTCTCCTATACTGTCTAAAGTTTCTCATGTTTATACTTTAAGCAAATTGTCATACTGTACTTATTGATATGCAGAATAAAGCATGTCATGTACTCATTTCCAAGGCATGAGACATTTAAAGATACTATATTTTGCACAAATGACACCTCTATGCGTCTTTCCCAATTGTTTCATGAGACCCAATTCACTGGAACAACCTGTTTTAAAGTAAAGCTTAGGATGAGCTATAAATGCAGTTGCACCTCCAAGTTCCCACGTTCCCTGACTTGAAGCTCAGCATACACAAGAAGAACCCACCTCCACCACATCTCCATTGCAGTAGGCAACTCTCAAACACCTGCTCAAGCTCTCAAGGAAACTTTCCAGTGTGTCAAGTGAACCCAGGTCCCACTTCCATGCGCTGAAGATGTCATTCACACAAACCAAGATCCTCCTCCTCCTCATCCCATCCCAGGAAAATGTGGTGCTCTTGACTCTGCAGAACACCACACATGGTATTAGAGGCTTCTTACTGGTGACGCCTTCTCAGGAGGAAGTGCGACCCCTAAGACTCTGCAAGGGAAGAATTCCCCCGATGGACACCATGGCCTCCCAGAGTGCTCAGCACTCTAGCAAGTAATGTTGAAATGGAAAGGGCGAGACAAGAATGGATCTCTTCTCTTGGTGACACTCTGCTTGGCGTCCTAGAGACAATGATGTCAACAACCTCATCGCCTTCTTGGAGTACAATAAATTTAATATTCGATCTTGGGAAAGAACTCAGTAATGTTTTAAAATCAAATGCCTTCTGAGAATAAATGGACACTTGTGCCGGACAAAAGTCACAGAAAGCTGCTGCTAAAAGTCTCTCGCAGGAATGACTCGGAGTCAGAAATGATTATTTTCAGAGAAAATTATTAGAGAAATGAGGTGGCTGGGGAAAAAGTTGAAAAAGCTACTTCTCCTTCAACCAGAGTCCTTTCTTATTGAGGGTTTAAACAAAGCATTTCTAAAAGTGATTAAACGGCAGGGCAGTCAGGAGTTAACTTTAGGGAAAGGCAGTCATGGGTTAGCTGTAGGGAGAGGCAGTCATGGGTCCAATTTAGGGAGAGGCAATCATGAACTAGATTTAGGGAGGAGCAAGGTAAACATTTCTGAGAGAATAGGAGGTCATCAAAATCCACCTTGCTTATCGGTCCCATCTGGTCCAAGGAAGCTTGTCTGCTTGTAGACAATTTCCACTCAACATGTACCATGTACATAGCTAAGCTGATCTGAGATGGTTACCTTAGCATGTGGGGCCTAAAAGGCTCCCAACAGACACTGTAAACATGAAGGTGAAATAGCAAGAGTAAAATGAAACTGCGCCACGTGCCCTTACCCTTGGATGTTAAATTCTGAGGCTCAAGAATGTCAGTGTAAGAACCACATAAAAGTAAACACAGCCGAGAGTCCTGACAGGAGCTCTAAACACATGAAATATCATTGTCAGACCTCACAGGGAAGATGACAGTCTTATACCTGTTTTTTGAAAAATCTCTTAAAATCAACCAAAAGGGGGATAATGCCCGAATGGCATAACTAACAAACGCCTGAATGGCATAACTAGCAGATACCTCTTCATTCCAGAAAATCTCTTGCTCTGCTTGTGGGCCAAAGGGTCAGTGATTTGAAGATGGGACCTAGACATTCAGGACAGAAAAGACAGTACTGTTCAAGAAGAGCACTGTCCCGATCCTTCTGGAATATCTTGCTTCTATTAGGGCCAAGTGTACCCATAAGAACACTATGTGTGTGTGTTCAACTCCAGTTCTCAAAGTCTTCGCTTTTGGGAAGTTTAAAGGAATAGCACCCTTCAAATAAGGTGGCTATTTGAACCGCGTTATGTTCAACATATGGAAATATGTCTTAATAATGCCCATCCATGTATACATGTGTTCAGATAGAGTAGCCATAGAGGAGCTGGAGCTCACAGGACATAGTCATGCACAAGGCACCATCTTTAAGACAGTTGAATTTGCACTCAATGAGGACATCCAAATAATATCGAGAAGATGTATAATAGTGTTGATATCCTCAAGCACACAGGACCATGTTTTAGTTCAACAAGTTTATGCAATCATATAGTCAGCATGAAATGTACTATTGGGAAATAATATATGGGATAAGAATGAATGTAGCTCAGGAAGAGATAGACTAAAGAAGTGGGAAGGGACAAAATGTATTTGTTATAATCATTCAACCATTTCTAACAGGTTGAGCTCCCAAAGTACAAGGTAATAACAGGTACAGGATGTTTGGATCATTGGATTCAGGTCCTCTCCACAGTCCTGGCATGTGTTTCAAATACCTGTGTACCCTGCTCAGATGGTTTGAGTTTTAGAAGTCATCATAAGCAGTAGCAGTAGGTAATACAAGTCAGTTTCTATATTATACATGTAGAAAATATTTCTATTAACTATAAAATATCCTTATTTATCTAATGCAGATTTTTGATACAGATTCAATTCAGAGCATAAAAATAATTGGATATTTCCTAAGTCTGTGTTTAGTTCTCACACAAGACAGTGTTGAATTTACTGTCTTGTTCATCAAGAATCATGGGAGACAGCTCACAGGGTCAGGAAACATTAAAATCTAGCTTGTTTTTAGTTCCAGGCAATGCTTTAATACAGATGGATTGCAAGGTGAAGACCTGAGGGGATCAAGACGGGATTCATCTATTGACACAAGGCAACAGAGAAGGACACCAATCACACAGGAATGGCTTGGGACACCTGCAGTGTTACTTGTCAGGAGATCAGAAGGCCACAGATCTTATTCATACAACTAAGAACATCAAGTAAGGACATCACAGTTTGTAAATTTTCTTCACATAATATCACTATTTTGTTTAATTTTAGCATACTAGTCATGATGTAGTTTTGTTTTATAGTTGTGGGGGTTGACATTACCCTTATACTTCATAGAGTAGTCCTCATAACTATTTCTCCTGCAGTACCCAAGAATGAGTTTATAGTCACTAAGAATAGTGTCATCCTCACAGCATTCCAGTAAAGAGATGGGAAACCTAAACAGTGTTCTTTTTCATTTAAATTTCTAGTATGTAGGTATAAATGCCAAGAATGCATTAATGAAAGTTACAAAAAAACTTTTCTATTATAGAGTTAAAATTCAAAATCTTCCCATAAAGTGTTCTATGGGCCCAAATAATTGGCTTACTGGATTCTCCCACCTGTAAGTTATGACACCAGTCACATGCCAATGACTCCAGCCACATAAAGATCGGAAACATACCGACAACATCACTTTCTTACCCATTAGTGGACTGACTGCCAGCAGAAAAGAACCTCACTTCTTCCTCCCTAGACAGGCTGAAACTATTAGAGGGGAAATTCCAAGTGGACCAGCAGGCCCCTGCTCTTAGTGAGTTGTAGGATGGAACAGATGCCAGAGGCAGGGCACTTCTTCCTAGGACCTCACTGACACCAAAATCTCAGACCAACCAATCAACCTTCTCCACCCTCCTCTTATATAGGAGGCAGTGTTGGAACCACCTCACTCCAGGAAATAAATGCAAGAAATCTAAAATGGTCTTAGACCTGGACAACAAGAAAAGCAGCTGCTTCCTACCACAAACAGAGCCCTGGTTCCCACTTCTGCCTTGAGGATCCTCGCTGGCCCTGCACCCCCACACCATGGTTATGGAAATTATTTCAGAATCCTGCTCCCTGAGATTGGAGATTACTGAGCTCTTGCTGCCCAGAGGGGAAGAGTCCAATGTGATTGCCATCAGATCTGTTCCAGAAGTACTGGGACAATATTCTATTGGTACTAAAAGCATTCAAAGGTAGACACTCCCAGCACCATGCATTCTACCTGCAGTCCCTTCCCATCCTCTGGTGAATTCCAAGATGCTGCACCAACCATTCACCTCATGAAAAACCTGCAGACCTCTGCAAGGTCAACAGCAATTCAAGAGTTAGTTGCTCATCTGCTGACCTGTCCAGGAGAGTAAGAACCAGAGAGAAGAGCCCTAAGCTCATGTAGGTTGTACAACAAATACCAAGACCCATGAGGTTTTGATAGTTTGAGGATCACATAAAACCCACATAGATACCTGCTAGAGATGTGAAGCAAAGTGTACTAGAAACTCCTCCCCTAGTACTGTCAGTGTCTGAAACAACCGTGACCAGAGGTGAGACAGTGCAGCGAATGCAGAAGGAAAATGGGTTCAAACATTTTTTTCCTCGATTTGGTCCTGAGTGTTCCAAAGATGACTTCCCTTCCCCAGGAGAGGCTTCAGTGGAACTCACAGGGCTACAAGGGAAGGTAGAGACCACCCCAAGGTGAGGGATGCCAGTCTTAGTAACAGAACCTGATTAGTGCTACTGCAAAGGACTGAACCCTTCTCATGCAAAAGGGAAATCCCAGGAGCACCAGAAATCTCTAGAAAGTATGAACAAGCATGAGAGGCAGGGAGCTCACTGGCATCATCTGGACTCCCTTGTTATCAGCACAGCTGTGGAGCCAGCATCATGCCTGTGGCCTCATCCCATCAGAACACCTTCCTATGACCTATCAAAGGTGGCAGTCTTAGCCCTTTCTTTAAATTTCCCAAGGAAGTGCAGCCTCAGGCACAAAGCACATCTCAACTGTGTAGATGGATTCTCCTCAACCAGTTTGGTTGATGGAGTTGCCGAGAAATCCCAAGACCCTTGTTTTCACAGACGGACATACCGGGATGCTTTCTACATGGTTCCTTAGGGATTTTCAGGGGGACTGAGCCACATAATGCTTAGAGGTGACCAGCTTGAGTCTCTGCCCACCTCTGGGTGCTCTCCCCCTACTGTCTTCCATGACTTCCTCCTCTGGATTTCCTGGAATCACTCTTGTACCCCAAATAAGAATGCTTTGGGAAATACAGGCTCTTCTCTGCAGCCCCCTCCCCTCAGGCCAGTTACTGCCACCTTCTATTCCTGCATCAGGCTGCCCAGGGCAAATAACTAGAAATTCATGAAAGAAAATATTCTCCTGGGAACTGAAACATCACACACTTGTCATCAGATTTTGGTAGGAGGCTGTCGGGAGCCGTTTTCTTATCCTTAGATTCTGAGATGCATAAACAGCCTAAGAAGATAAAGGTGTTTTCAAGTGAGCCAATCAGGATTTGTTGATGCGTCTACTGTGGCTTTAACAACAGAAGGAAGCTCTCAGAAGAGGGAGTTGACCGTTCCTTGACCTGGGAAGGAGGGAACATGTTGTTTGCTTGTTAGTGTTAATATTGTATACATCTGATGCTCTAAAAGTGTATATAAGGGCTAAGCTAAATAAAGTCGAGGCTGCAGTATCGACTGACAGTCCTCCCAAGAAGGCTACAGTATTGACTGGCAATCCTCCCGAAGCTATCTCTTGTTTTTCCTCTCTTGTCTTTCTTCTTGTCTTTTCTCAATCCTCACTCCCCATTTCAGGGACTGTTCGACTTTGCCGGCAGGCTCTGGCAGGGTGGCGCCTCGAACAGACCTGAAAACCGGGGATACAGTGAAGGACACTGCAGGAAAAGGGAGCGCTCGGAAAGGGTAAAGGATGTGGTGAAAAAATATCGGGAGAAGTGTAATATAGAAAAAATATCGGGAGAAGTAATGTGGAGAAAAATGGGCCTATGAAATAGTCGCTTGTGTGTGCCAAGTGTTGCGGGAGAGAGTAGGGCTGAGCCATCCGCGCCGCCTGAGCCAGTATGTGCTGAGGCGTCGCAGTCACTTTCTGGTGGTGAGCCCCTAGAAATCCTGGAAGAAGAGGTTGCCAGATATCGTCAGGATGATTTTCCTCCTTTGGTGGCCTTGGCACAGACAGGGGTGGAGGAGAAAAAGGGTCAGCACAAGATGCAGAAATTAAGGGAGGAGGTGGAAAAGTTGACATGTCAGGTAAAACTTTTGCAGGGAAAACGTACTAGCTGCCAACCAAGTCTATCGCCTTCAATCATAACAGGTCTGGATCCTCTCTCTTCCATGAAACCTATAATTGCAGTGGTACAAAGGCCTCCCGGAAAACCTTATCCTTTGTCCACCATGTCACCTTTGCAGGCTGCTGTTAATCAGGCAGCACAGCAGGGTGAAGATATTACTGGATTTCAGCTATTCCCGGTCATAGAGCAGGATGATGGGCAGGGTAATAGAGTTAGAAGTCATGCACCTATTTCTTTTAAACAATTAAAAGAGTTAAAAACTGCATGTGCTCAGTATGGGCTGACTGCTCCTTTTACACAAGCTATGTTGGAATCCTTGTCCTTGGAGGCCCTGTGCCCTGCGGACTGGAAACAACTGGCTAGAGCGTGTATGTCCAGCGGGGATTTTTTGTTGTGGAAATCAGAGTTTGCAGAACAGTGCCAGGCTACAGCAGATATTAATCGGGCTCAAGGGATTCCTATAAATTTTGATATGCTTGCAGGAGAGGGACAATATAAAGAAACGGCTCAACAATTATATTTATTTGAATGTAGCAACTTACGCGCAAATGAATGCTGCAGCAAGAAGGGCTTGGAATAAGCTCCCCTCCTCTGGGAGGCATACTGAGGATTTGTCCAAGATCAGACAGGGGCCAGATGAACCTTATCAAGATTTTGTAGCCAGATTGTTGCAAACGTTGAATCGACTGCTTGGGGACAGAGAAGCAGGATTACTCTTAGTAAAACAATTGGCCTTTGAAAATGCTAATACCACGTGTCAAGCAGCATTAAGACTGTTTAGAAAGAAAGGAGGTCTGTCCGATTACATCAGACTGTGCTATGATATTGGACCATCTTATACTCAAGGGCTAGCAATGGCAGCCACCCTGCAAGGAAAGACTGTTAAGGAAGTGCTTTTTCAGCAGGCTGGGGGACCCAGAGGTAGGGTTGCAGGACCTCCAGGAAGCTGTTTTGATTGTGGGCAAATGGGACATCAGGTGAAGCGATGCCCGTATCGACAATGTGGCAGTCAGGTTAAAGGGCAACCAGGCTTATGCCCAAAATGTAAAAGAAAAAACACATTGGGCTAATGAAAGTAAATCCAAAAAAGATGCAATGGGAAATCCTATCCTCCCGGGAAACGGGAAGAGGGGCCAGCCCCAGGCCCCGCAACAATGTTATGGGGCACTACAGACGTTTGTCCCTCAGCAAGGAAATCCGTTCAGGATCTCTATGGAGCAACCCCAGGCAGCGCAGGATTGGACCTCAGTGCCACCACCTACACAGTATTGACTCCTGAGATGGGAATGCAAGCTTTGCCCACTGGAGTTTATGGTCCTTTGCCAAGAGGAACTGTGGGGTTACTATTGGGAAGAAGTAGTACCACCATGAAGGGAATATTAGTGGCTCCAGGAGTTGTAGATACAGATTATGAGGGAGAAGTTAAGGTCATGACTCACTCCCCTAAAGGAATTTCAGTTATTAGAGGAGGACAGAGATTGGCTCAATTGGTACTAGTGCCTCAGGTGCAGACCAGGAAGGCTATCAAACGAGGGAAAAGCGGGGAAGGAGATCTCGGTTCATCAGACGCATATTGGGTACAAGTGGTTGGAACACAGAGACCCGAATTAAAGCTCTGGATTAATGGAAGGGAATTTATAGGATTACTGGATACTGGAGTGGATGTTTCCGTCATTACTGTGGACCAGTGGCCATCACATTGGCCTAGACAGCCTTCCATTACACATTTTCAAGGGATTGGTCAGAGTCAAAGTCCAGAGCAAAGCAGCAATGTACTGCAGTAGCAAGATGAAGAGGGTCATGAAGGATGGTTTCAGCCATATATAGTACCTAATTTGCCTGTTAATCACTGGGAGAGAGATGTGATGGGAAATATGGGAGTATATTTATACAGCCTTAGTGAGGTAGTGTCTCAGCAGATGTTTGATCAGGGACTGTTGCCAGGTTCAGGATTGGGAAAGGAGGGTCAAGGAAAACCTGAGCCTTTGCAACCTATTCAGAGGCCTTCTCGAGCAGGATTGGGGTATTTTTAGAGGGGGTCACTGAGCAGCCTGTACTCCATGCAGATCCTATAATGTGGAAAAGTAAGGAACCTGTGTGGGTGGATCAATGGCCTCTAACAGCTGAAAAGATACAGGCCACAGAGCAGTTAGTACAGGAACAGCTTCATAACGGCCACATATAATCCTCTAATTCTCCTTGGAATTCTCTGATTTTTGTCATTAAGAAAAAAATCAGGAAAATGGAGATTATGGCAAGATTTAAGACAAGTGAATAAAACAATGGAATTAAGGGGAGCCTTGCAGCCTGGGTTGCCAAATCCTGCAGCTATTCCAAAAAATACCTTTAAAATTATTTTAGACTTAGATTGTTTTTATACTATACCTCTAGCGCCTCAGGATTGTAAAAGATTTGCTTTTAGTGTACCATCTAGTAATTTTAAAGAGCCCATGAAAAGATATCACTGGAGAGTGTTACCCCAAGGAATGGCTAATAGTCCGACTTTGTGCCAAAAATTTGTAACTCAAGCGGTGACGAAGGTGAGGAGGCAATGAGCAGGTATATATTATTCATTATATGGATGATATTTTATTAGCTCATGGGCAAAAATGAACATTGCTTGCCGCTTATGCCTGCTTACAGAAAGCTCTAAGAATGCAAGGATTAATTATTGCTCCTGAGAAGGTACAAACTGAGCCACCATATGATTACTTAGGGTATACCTTGTATCCTAAGGTGATTAAGCCACAAAAGATTCAAATTAGAAAAGATGGGTTGAAAACTTTAAATGATTTTCAGAAATTACTAGGGAATATTAATTGGCTTCATCCACATTTAAAGATTTCTACAGGGGAGTTAAAACCATTGTTTGATATTTTAAAAGGAGATTCCAATCCCACATCAGAAAGGACTCTAACTGAAGAAGGCAGGCAAGCATTACAAGCAGTGGAATCAGCCATAGAGCAACAGCAGGTACAATATTTAGACTATGCTAAGAGCTGGGCGGCTTACATACTTTCCACTGCCCATACTCCAACTGCCGTTTTATGGCAAGATGGGCATTGCTATGGATCCATTTACCTGTATCTCCTTCCAGAATTTTAACACCTTAGTGGGAGGCAATTGCGAGCCTAGTACAGATGGTTAGGATGGAATCCAAAAAATACTTTGGGAAAGAACCTGCCTTGATAGGAGTTCCATTCACTAAACAGCAAGTGAATTGGTTATTTCAAAATGTGGATTCTTGGGCAATTGCTTTTGCAGCTTTTGAAGGGGAGATTGATAACCACTATCCCCAAAATAAATTGTTACAATTTGTAAATAATAATGCTTTAGTTTTTCCCAAAATTGTAAAACAAGAACCTTTAAAAGATGCCTTGTTAGCGTTCACAGATGGGTCATCTAATGGAAGGGCAGCATATGTTATTCAAAATAAATGTTTTTCATTTAAAACAGCTCCTGCATCAGCACAGGTAGTAGAATTAAGAGCTGTGGCTGCAGTATTTCAAAAGTTAGCCACAGTTGCTAATGCTCAAGTAAGAGAACTATTTTTACAAATCCAGCAATGCATTCATGACAGGAAACAACCCTGTTTTGTGGGTCACATAAGAGCTCATGCAGGGTTACTTGGTCCTTTAACAGCAGGAAATGATAGCCGACAGAACTACTCAATTAGTGGGACTGTCTCAGACCAGGCCCGGCAATCTCATGCCTTACATCATCAGAATAGCCAGGGATTAAGAAAACAAATTACTAGAGAAGCAGCTAGGCAGATCATGAAACAATGCGCTTCCTGCCCAGAACAAATTTTGGTACCACATTTTGGAGTCAATCCTCGAGGCTTAAAAACCTAATCACTTATGGCAAATGGATGACACATGTGGCAGAATTTGGTAGACTAAAATATGTGCATGTTGCTATAGATACATATTCAGGATTCCTCATGGCTACTGCACAGACTGGAGAAGCAACTAAGCAGGTAATTGCACATTGTTTAAAATGTTTCTCCCTGGCAGGAGTACCTGCGATCATAAAAACAGATAATGGATCAGGATATACATGTCAGGCATTTAGAAAATTTTGCCATCAACTTAACATTGAACATAACTGGCATTCCCTACAATCCTCAAGGCCAAGGGATTGTGGAACATGCCCATGGGGCCATAAAAGTGCAATTATTAAAAATAAAAAGGGGGAGTTGTACCCCCAGACACCACAAAATTCTTTGAACCATTCACTTTATTTTAAATTTTTTAAATGTGGATGTGCAGAGCCGCTCTGCTGCAGATAGATTTTGGCATCCACGCACTCAGGATGCATATGCTCAAGTGAGGTGGAAGGATCCTTGCACAGGACAATGGCATGGCCCCGACCCGGTATTAATATGGGGAAGAGGGCATGTTTGTGTTTTCCCATAGAATGAAGAGAATGCTAGGTGGCTACTAGAGAGGCTGGTGCGATTCGCCACCATGGAAACAGATGATTCCCGAGGTTGCTGTTAATGATGAATTTGCTGAATCTGTTCCTGAGAATTGATGCAGAAGCTTATTGGACCTATCTTCCTGACCCACCATTGCTCCATCCAGCTGTTTGGGAAGGCCCTGAAATAATTATTGTAGTGAATGACACTCGGCTGTTAGGACAGCCCGCGGCAGAGGGGCAGGAAGCGCCTGGGTTTTCCCATTCCGCAGGCCTTTCCACCTTGTGAACAGAGAAGATGCACAAACATTCCGTGAGAGTGGTGTACCAGTTCGACGCCTGTCAGGTACAATGTGACAGGAAGTGACAGGTATATTTTGGACTGGTCTGATTTAAGGGACACTGGTGCCACAGTGTCATGTTCAGCCACCAGCCCAACCCCTCTTGTGGTACGTGAAACAGCTTTGTCAGTTGGACTTTGGCACTGTGAGTGGATTTTGGCAAACTTATTTGTGGAAGCTGGGTGCAGCTTTGGGGGAAGTTGCCGAGTTGGGAAACAAGTTAAAAGGAAATGTTTCTGCCTGTGTTAATTTACCTTATGTATTGTTAGTAGGAGATATCGATATTACTATACAGACAAATGTGTTTGATGTAAAAATTGTACCCTTACTAATTGTGTATCTGATGCCTAATGACACTCGAGTAATGATTCTTCAGCAACCTTCTTTTGTTATGATTCCTGTTAATGTATCAGGTCCTTGGTATAGTGAAAAGGGATTACAAATGTTGCAAGAAATGGAGATAGCCTTAAGTAGGTCATGGAGAATGGTTGAATTATTGCAGAAATTGCAGCTTTAACTGCCCTTGTAGCTGCCACAACAGCAGCAGATATTTTGAATAAGTCACGGGCTACCTAACCCTCCTGGTCATCTTTTACCTCTCTACTGGGAGATGTCCTGGGTCTTGGAGTTGTCGTTCTTCTGGGTTTATGTTTGCTTCCTACTTTGCTAAGATACTTTATCAGCACTATATAGAAAGCTAAGGCTGAAATGCATGGGATAAAGCTCCGTACAAACCCCTGAGCAGTGGCTGGTAGTCAATGACGGGTAAGATTCTCTCGAGGTAAGTCAACCTAAGACAGGGCATGGATGAGTTACATCTATGTTCCAATGACGGGTAAGGCTTATCCTTTGGAGAGAACGACCTAGGACAGGCACAGTCAACTGTGCCTTTGTTAAGTGAGAAAAGGCTTTATGTTAAAAAATAAAAAGGGGGGAACTGTCGAGAGCCGTTTTCTTGTCCTTAGATTCTGAGATGCATAAACAGCCTATGAAGATAAAGGTGTTGCCAAGCGAGCCGATCAGGATTTGCTGATGCGTGTACTGTGGCTTTAACAACAGAAGGAAGCTCTCAGAAGAGGGAGTTGACCATTCCTTGACCTGGGAAGGAGGGAACATGTTGTTTGACTGCTTGTTAGTGTTAATATTGTATACATCTGATGCTCTAAAAGTGTATATAAGGGCTGAGCTAAATAAAGTCGAGGCTGCAGTATTGACTGGCAGTCCTCCCGAGAAGGCTGCAGTATTGACTGGCAGTCCTCCCAAAGCTATCTCTTGTTTTTCCTCTCTTGTCTTTGTCTTTTCTCAATCCTCACTCCCCGTTTCAGGGACCATTCCACTTTGCCGGCAGGAGGCACTCAAACTCATTTCTATTCCAGTGTGGGATTGTTGTGCTCACATGGAGGAAATTTGTTTCCTCCCAAATATTCTCTTCTGCAGAGACATTTTCAACAATATTACATTCATGCAACATGGGGAAAGGGTATTGGTCATCATAGACTGACCGAGGAAGAAGTTCAAGAATAGACCTCTAACCAGGCAATGAAAACAAAATTCTTCATACACTATTTGCTGAGAGATCCTTTTAAGACTATAGTAATGTCACCTAGGCACCTTCAGTGACAATTAGCAAGTAAGGTAGAGGCAGGTGAAGGACAGCACTATATTCACATGACAAGAAAAAGTAGTATATTACTCGTACTAACTTGCCATTGTGTGAGTAGTTAAGGTTCCAGGAAAGTGCTCCTTCATCTATCTAAATGACAGTAAGAAAACACTGGATTCTCAGGGCTGTAGTAGGTACACCACAACCAGTGCTCTCCTAAACTAGCTGGGGAACCACAGCCAATGGCATGTGCCAGGACATGTACAAATTTTAAACTGTAAGGTCCAACCTACGGACCATGGGATAATCACTGCCACTCGCATACCTCTTCTGAGCAGCGAAACCCCAGGTGACGGTGCAAACACGAAAGACATCTGTGTTCTTTCATAGGCTGCTAGGAATCTACTTCCACAACAGATACCTGATTGGGATTTTCATGACTGGGTTGTGGGAAGACTGACAGGATTCTGTCTGACATTTTCCATGTTTAAAGGATATAATATCTATTGAGAATCTTTTAAACCTGGATTTTCCTGACAGTAACCAGAAGACCGCCTCTGAGTCAGGTGTTAAACATCACTCACTGGGCCATGAGCATTCTGGAAAACTTCCTAGAGATGTAGTTCATGCTGATGTGTAGAGATTAGGGATGATTTCCCTGCCCTACTGTACCTTCCCACCAAGGGAATCCCAGCCCCCATTCCACTGTCAGCATTAGAAAGAACAGGACTTTTCTACAGCAACATGGATTTCAGAGAGCGAGGTGGACAGATACCACCTTCCAGTTTGCTTTTACTAGATTTTCTACTCTCTATATCAAAAGAGCACTAAGAGCCAGGGGTGGTGGTGCACGCTTGTAATCTCAGTACTTGGGAGGCTGAGACTGGAGGATCTGGGTTCGTGGCCAGCCTCAGCTACTTAGTGAGGCCCTCCACAACTTCGTGAGACCCGGTTTCAAAATAAAGGATAAAAAATAGGGCCGGGGGTGTAGTAGCTCAGAGGTAGAACGCCCCTGGGTCTCATTCTCAGTGTGTCACTACATCAATGTGACATTGATTCTCCAAGCAGTAGGATCAAGGAACAAAAGACAAGCAAAGATGAAAAGCCAGTGAAAGTCATGTGAAAAAGCCCTAATTACTAGCTGGGTACTGATGAGATGCCAACCAGTATCTACATAGAAGACAAAACTAGAAGCACCTTACTTTGAGTAGTCTTAGGTGTTGTACTAACATAATGAAGTTTCAGCATATTACACACTGACAACCAATTGAGTCCAGCCTGGCTCAAAGGCTTATAGCTCTTTCCTGAGGAAGAAGGAAAATTTGAATTCAGCAAGGACTTAAGTACAAGTTCAGAAATCCATCCCCCATGGGAACTATTAGCAATTCGATACCTCTTCAAAACTGTCTAGGCTAAATTGACCTCACCCCTACAGTAGTAGTGTCATCACACAAAGCACAGGGCTCTGAGAACCAAGTCAACCCATGAGGACACTGGGTGAATTATCAGCTTTACTGCCATAGTAACTAACACGCATGAGTTTTAGACTTTATACCTGACCAGTGAATGCTGTTTACAAGGTTGTTTCTTAGTGTGAAGGAAGGGTTTTGCATCATCTGGCAGCTCTCTTGGTCAACTAGTTTATTAGGAGAAACAGCCCTAGCATCATTTGTTTCTTTTATCCCAACTATTCTTAGGACTTCTGAACCAGCCTCCCTATAAAAGCATTTCCAGGGAGAAAACAGGAATGGTTGGGATGCATAGCCAACAGCTGCTTCTCCCACTCAGTAAACACCACTGGCCAATAGTTTGGGAGTAAGGGGCAGTTAATCACAGCAGTGATGCTATGTGATTATAAGGGTTTCATCATTCTTCATCTCTTCCGGGTGGGCCTTGGCCCAATGTTGCCAGAGTGACTACCAAACCCCATCTTATCTTTGACCATCATATCTACGGGTGCCAAAGGCATCAAGAGAGAAAGGACAGGGGACATTCATCTTTAAACTTCTCAAATTTAGGTCTCAGATTCCTCTGTGGAACTTACAGTATCTGAGACATCAAAGCTTTGGAGGAAATCTCCAAAGATATACATCAACATATGTATATCCAAAGATATAGATTATGAAATTCAACCACAGTGGATGTCACCTCAGTTAACAGAAATGTTTGATAGAGCCTCAGTCCTAATGCATATACACAGTAGTACAGCCACAGGAACCCACAGGACCCCTTGTCATGTAAAGAGTATCATCATTAAGGCAACAACTTTCCTCAATGAAGATTATTAAAATAAGATCAAGAAACACAGAATGGACATTGCTGGGCACTTTGCCACACATGAAGGGAACCTGTGGCAGAGAGAGCTGAACCACAGAAACCTAAGGGCATGGATGTGGGAGCCTGGGGGAAAGACAGTGGCAAGTCAGGCCCACGATAATTATCATCCATGTCAGAGACGTCCAAGGAAACTACTCTATTGGTAAACTTAGGTGTTGTGCTAACAACTAATTTTTAGCATATTACACTGACAACCAATTGAGTCCAGCCTGGCTCAAAGGATTATAATTCTCTCTTGAGTGGCTTCCTTCCCAGAGGAGTTAGTTGGTAGAAACCTCACCTGAACCATCTCCAATGCTCTAGCTTAAACGGGATCCTCATATGCAAACACAGAATAAGTATTAGGCACATAAAGGTCAAAGAATGACCTAGGCTGTATCCAGAGGCTGGGATGATGCAAGTAAAAAGTCACATACAAAGCTGAGCAAAGTCAAAACCAAGCTCACTGGGTAGCAGCTTCCACTGGAGCTCAGCACAGGGTCTGGTCCACCCGGGCACCTGGGTTAGGCTTGCCAGCATCTGCAAGAAGCGGGGTTGCAAACCATCTATTCTCTCATTCAATCCTAAGAATTTTAATTGGGACACAGAGTACTATTGGCCAGTGTCACTAGAATTCAAGGGAGCAGAAAAGGTGAAACGCTGAAGGAATTCTCAGAATGGGAGCAATGGCTCCCATTCAAATGAGATATGGACTGTTCTTAGAAACTTAAAAAATTGAAGGAAAGATAACACACAAAACTAAATGCTAAAATACTTTAGATCCTCATTTATCCCTGAATATATAGTGAGATACATAGCAATGAAAAGCAATAGTTGACGTACACTCTTCTTACAAGTGCCGAATTCTAACCCCGTAGATTAGATCCATTGGTATTAGATTCCATTAAAGGAATGAGTGGTGCACACTTCAACAATGTGACATGTACAAGGATCTGACAATGAGGCAGATGAAATTTTGCATCTTTTCATACAATCTCACCTGTAAAACAAGTTATTTAAAAAGAATCCTTTGACTATTAGAAAGTCAATCTCGGTTTGATGTGGGGTTTTTTTTGTGTCCTGAGATATATGACGGAAGCAGACCTGCAGGAGGCAGAGATGAGGACAAGTCTAAAAGACACAGGACTATGCAAAGAATCTCTTCCCACAAGAGGAAGACTCCACTGAAGATGGAGTAGGGAGCTCCTTGCCACAGCAGGCACAGAGCCCATCCCTCTTCTGCTGGGAGGGAAACCAGGAGTTTGGCATTTGATTACGGTGACTAGGATGCCCCGGGGCCACACCCTCACCCTCTAGGGCCACTTGGCTTCATACAAAGTCCCATCTCAGCAGTGCTGGGGAACTGATGCTTTGGGCAAAGGGGATTTTGGAACAAAGAGGGAGGCAGATGGAATTTGTAAGTGAAGCCAGACACTTGCCCTCCAAGGAAGGGCATTCTGAAACACAGTATTCATGTTTTGAAGGGTACCAGCAAGACTAAGAAACAGCCATCTCCTTAAGTGACCAACTGAACATTCCTCCCTTCAGTGGCTGCTCTCTCCACCATCTGGTCACTGGTCCACCTCCCCCCTCTGGGCTTCCTTAGAACATTTTCAATGTAACAATGAACAAAGTAGGCAGATGAATGGTCCACATCATAACTTAGAACCAGTAAACATGTTATGTGACATCACCAGGGAACAGCCTGAGCTTGCTAATGACCTGCCTTCAAAGCACAGCGATTATTGTGGATTATCCAGGGGCCCATTGTTTTGGAAAGGTTGATTAAAGTGATAAAGTGGAAAAGGGAGGCAGAAGCAAAGGGCAGAGTCAGATTTCAAGATGTGGTCCTGATTTTGCAGCTGAAGAGGGTTAGTAAGAAGCCAAAGGCCAAGGGATGAGGGTGGTCATGGGGGCAGGGTGGTTTCTAACAGTGCCTGAAATGAGGAAACAAATGGTCCTCTAGTGCGGTCAGGAACATCTTGCTAACACCTTGAGTTTTCTCCAAGCAAAAGTCGCTTCAGATTCCTGATCTCTAGAACTAAGATTTGTTTGGATTTCAGGTCCTAACTCAGTGCTCCATTGTTATTGGTAGCTGCCTCAAATTCTTACTTTAGCTTCAACATTTGGGAAACACAACATAAGTCACTCTTGTTTACCTTATATTCCAAATAGGAGCCCTCTTAACCTATTTTCTCTCTGGGAACCCTAAACAAGAAGAAAACAAAGGCAACAAAAATAGCAATATATCCTTAGAACCTCTTAGTAGCCAGAGACTGGAAAGATTACAGTGTTTAACTGTCAGATGTACAGGCACAAGTGCCTTGAAAGATTTAAAATGTAGAAATCTATTGATGTAGATTTTTTTGTGTGTGTGGCACTGGGGATTGAGCCCAGGGGCATTCTATCTCTGAGCTACACCCCCAGCCCTATTTTTATGTTTACTTTGAAACAGGGTCTCACTAGGTTGATAAGAGTCTCACTACTTGCTGAGTCTGTCCTCGAACCTGCGATCCTCCTGTCTCAGCCTCCTAAGTACTAGAATTATAAGCGTGCTCCACCACGCCTGCTTTAATGTAGATTTTCTACAAAAGAAATTAAATACACAATTTAAAATCTTCTCACAAAATATTCTCTGGGCCCAGATAGCTGGTGGCAAAATCCAGTGCACAAGTTAACAGAAATACACCAGACATATGAAATTATCCCAAACAAACCAACCCACAGAAATGTTGACAAAATGGTGCTATTCCCAGAGAACCATGAGGATTGACTAAGATAGCAGATCTCATTCGTGACTTCTCCATCCTATTGAGGCTAGGACTCCAGGAGAGGCTCCGAGGGACCACTGGGTCCCTGTTCATAAGTTGTAGGTTGTTCGCACAGCTGCCAAGAGGCAGGACATTCCTCCCTGGTTCCCCCCCAGACAGCAAGTTCTTTCTGACCAGTAGCTCTGAACCTTTGCCACCCCCTCTTAGAGTAGCTGCCTTCTAGGCTCTCTGAACCATTTTCTCAAAATGTTAAGAAGCACAAGCCAGAAGGGCCTGGAGAACAGGACCAGCAGCTTCTACACCATGGAAGAGAACCAACACATGCTTTTGCCAAGGAACCTGGCAGGCCCAGTACTCCATGCCACAGTAATGGAACAGTTTTAGAATCCTGCTCTTTGTAATGGAGAACTCTAAGCTCTTCCTGCAGAGAGGGAAAAATGCTGATGTGATCATGGTCAACACTGTCCCCAGACCCTCTGGGATGATAACATTTGGTGAGTGCCAAAGTTCCAAGATACTGCACCTTCAAAGACCTCCCTGCGAAGCTGGCAGGGCAGATTTCTGTCATCCTGAGGAACTACCTGCCCCTTTCAAGGTAAATTATGACTTGAGAGAGTCCCTGTTCTGCTCAGCAGTACAAGAAGAGATTAGAATCAGAGGAAGGCTTGTGGAATCGGAGGAAATCTTTTGGAGCCCTTTAAATGAGCCCACATCTATTATTGCTTATTTTTTCATTATTAAAACATACTCACTAAGGAAAAATTTGCAAATACAGACAAGTAGAAAAAGATTTTCAGATCGGTCACATAACACGGAAGACCCATCAGTTCCTGGTACTGAAGGAGGTGGGTTTCCCTCCTCACTGGGGTCTACAAGGTAAGCAGAAGATACATTTCCTTAATGCCTCTGACTTGGATGCTCAACTAACTAGGGCTTCACATACAAGGATTAGGGTAGGTGTACCAGTCCTACTTGGGACACGCATATACAAAGAGAACAACAACAACAAAAACCCTCTGGAGTAAAATGGTGGAGCTTCCACGCAGCATACAAAGTCTTGTTTGTTCTCTGCACCTCTGGTAGTTCCTACATAGGCCTGACTTGAAGCTTAGTGCACAAGAATCACAAGAGGCCAAATGGGTCTAAACTTAGCTGTACCCACCCACTCCACCCTCTCTAGAGTGGAGTTTGAATAATATGAACACTTTCCTCTTGTCAACTGATCCCAGCTGGGGCACTCAAGACCTATTTGCAGGTCTACCTAGACTGGGAATCAGCTCCCGGCTCCCCTACTTTCCTGCCCAAGTCAGTAACAGCCTTCTTACCATCATCCGCTTTGGACAGAGAATCACTTTCTGATCTCAAGAGCAAGCAGTTATAATGTTCTAGTTAATTTTTATTCTATGAAGTCCTTTACTCAGTATCAAGGGAGGACTAACTTTCCAACCACAATATGTCACAACATGAAGGGGACCAGTCATTAGCCCTAGGATAAAGGAAAAAGAAATAATGACAAAAAAGTAGTCAGATGCATACCCAAAGGAAATCTCAGGCTGATTTTGGCTCAAGGATGACAGGGTAAGGGGCAGTCCTTATGGCACCCACAGAGATCCAGGCTACAGCAGACCTCAACAGGACTTTAATGCCCATCAGTCAGCATGCACCCAGACAATCTATGTAAGAACCAGAGGTGTCCCATACAAGGACACCAAATCACTAAGATTCACACCCATGAGCAATAGGACCATCCATCCTGAGGACAGTCAGTCTTTGGGCATGACTATCAGAAATTCAGTGGCTACTTGAGGGTCAGTCATTCCTGCCCATTACCGATGACCACATCACAGCAGCAGAGATGTTTCTTACCCTGCTTCTGACCAGAGAGCTGAATATGACTTGGTAGTATCCTCCACGAACACAAATACCAAGACATTGCTGGCCTATATCTCATGAGGTCATGAGGAGTTTGACCACAGGTTGTTGGATATAACTCAACAGGTGAAGAGGGATCTCCTAAAACGCAAGACAGGAGACTGGCAACTTCCAGAAGCCCGAGTTGCTGAGTTTCAGGAAGTTGTCTAAGGAGGCAGAGAGCCTGTCCTCTGGGGGAATTCCCCTGGCCTCAGAACAAAGCCATCTGCATCGTCTCCACTTTCTGGGACCAATGCAAACTCTGATTCCATCCTCATCCAGCTTCCTTCCACACTGGGTCCACGGGAAGAAACACTGCAAGATGCTGTTACTCCTAGGCACAACCTCAGCAGTCCTCCACTGGGGTGATTAGCTCCTCCCCAGCATGCTATCTTACAATATAAGGAGCCATTTGTACTTGTCACAGCTTAACAGCAGTCAGCATCAAGCAGGAAGAGGACAGACAAGCTAAATCTCATCCTGTGCACAGCACAGAGTAAGATCCAGGCCACCTAAAGGGCAATAGTACTGAGGTTGAGCATAATTACTATAAAGCAGTACTCCCAGGAGAGAAAATCTAAACATTTCCAGCATTTGCATCCTGTCTATGGGCACAGGTATGACCTTTGGGTTTTTTAAACATGACTTGGAGAAGTTCATAATGATACCCAAGCCCCACCCAATTATCAGGGCCTGTCAGACAGACCAAAAAGATAATGCATCTTTCACCTGTGTCTGCAAAGTTTCTCCAAAGATCCTTTCTACCCAATGCATGGATTCCATCAAAGAGTGCACACAGAATGAAAGTTGTGCGTCCCATTTCCTTCTGGAGACACAGAGACCACTGTGTGCCATCAAGATACCAAGAGTCCGTATCACCCAGTCTTTGGAGATGATGGCTGGGTGCTGGGATCACAGCCTAGGATCCCAAGCGCTGTGCTCCACACAAGAGCCCTTTCTGGGCTAAGCCTGCATTACCCTCTGTATTCCTTCCTCATTTGGAAGCTGACCTGCACTGACCAAGGCCTCCAGACAATGATTTCAAAGACCAAGTTTTGGGAAACCAAGTCACCTACGAAATTTACATTATCCACCACCGAAACTGGAAAATGAATCTTGTTGTTCCATCCATGTAGTTTATAGCCGTAAATGAGTTCCGACTTCTCTGGGCCAGGAGGATCCTCTTTGGTCCCGATACTGAGGGTGTCCTGCAAATGTTGCAGGCCAGCTGCATTCCACAACTCAAAGTGCTAGCACAACTGGAGGAAAAGGCCCCTGATCACCGTGGGAGGGACACCCAGGGAAATCCGCAGTGTGTGTGGGGGGGGGGGCATGGTGGAAGGGAAAGAGTTTGGTCTTGGGCTGTGCTTTGGCCTGAGTAGGTGCCTTCCATGCATTCCCACAGAAATACCAGGGGTGCAAGTAGGTACAGAAGCAAGGCGGCTAGAAAAGTGGCTGGCAACATATGCAGACATATCAGGGTTCCCGCTCTTAACAGAGTGTATTAAAAGGTGAGTTTTGCAAACACTGTGTGTGTGCGTGTGTACACACCTAAGGAGTCTTTAGGGTTAAGAACTTGAGGGTTATTTAGGAATTTCAGGGTTGTTACAAGCCCCCACAGCTGAGGCAACCAACTGAAATTGCCCAGCAGGGAGGAGTTGGGAATCAACACCCAGGTGGCCCTTTTCCCTTCAAACCCTGCAGATTGCCTGCCAAATTCATTGTTTTTTTTTTTTTTTTTTTTGCGGTACCGGGGATTGAACCCAGGGGCGTTCTACCTCCGTGCTTCACCCCCGGCCCTATTTTTTATAACTTTATTTTGAAACCGGGTCTCACGAAGTTGCGGAGGCCTAAGTAGAAAGAGGCCGAGAGAGAGCGTGCCAAGGCTGGCCAGGAACCGGGATCCTCCAGTCTCCGCCTCCCAAAGTACTGGGATTACAAGCATATGCCACCACGCACAGCTCAAATTCATTGTCTTAAGACGCAAGTGATTTTTGTTGCTAATAGCTGCCCCCACATCCTAGCTTTCTCTAGCTCTACCATTTAACTTCCTGATTAAAAAATAAGCCATAGAGCTCAGCACCCTGCCAGAGGTTTGGAGATGTTTGAGCCATGTTTGCTTTTTCAGTTTGCAGTGTCAACTCCAAGGCTGTATGCGCATGCATGAAGGTACCTTTGTTTTCCTCAGAATAGTCCCTGATTAAATGCACTAGGAGTGGGTGTAGCTATAGCACTTGCTCTAACAGCCTCATTTAGGCCTGATAAACAAGTTCTGGTTTCTCAGAACAGATAGAAGCACGTGCCTACAAGGTGCTGTTTCAGGAACCATGGCATTTTGTACAGTGACTTGACATGTCTAGGGTCCTTCAGTTCACAGAATCACCCTCACACTATTTCTCAATCAAGGTGGGAAGTGTGGTCATCCACTTGAGCCTTGGAAGAGACTCTAGCCGACCAGGGGCACCACAGGGAAAGGGGAAGAGCAGACCAGGAAAGTCTGCAAAGGTTGGAGGGAGCAATTTCAAGTGCTGTGTTTAGGACAGGTGGCCATCATCTAGGTGATGTCTGAGCACAGGAACTGTGGAGAAGAGTTTGCCAGTGAGATCCCAGGGAAGGTAATTCCAGGTAGACAACAGGTATCACAGAGCCTGGGGTCAAGCACGAGCCTGGGGTCAAGCACGTGCCTGGAATGCTAAGGAATACTGTTGTCAGAGCAAATAGGGAGAGGGCTCAAATGAGAGCAGTAGACAGTCTAGTGTAACCCTTAGGCACATCATACAGTGCTTGGTAGGCAGTTTAAAGTTAGCCTTTACTGTATGGATCTTAAAGCCCTGGTAGGCTTTAAGAAATATTTACAAAGTATCACTCAGCTCCTGAGTAAAGGTGGGAGAGAGTAGACTAGGCCAGGAAAGCAGCAGCAGGTAGAATCAATTACCAGGTAAGCCACGCGGGACAGGGGGCTCCGAGGTGCAGGAGTAACAAACAGCCCGAGTATTAAGTATTGAGCCTAACTACAAACTCAAAGCAGAGCCAACAGGACTTTCTGGCAGATTAGGTAGAGAAAAGAAAATCAAGGGCCACCCCAGACTTTTTAGTATGGGTTTCAGAACTTTTCAAGTACCTGATGAGGTAGAATAGAAGAGATAAAATTTTAGGTAGAAAGGAGACAAACTGGGAAGAAAAACTGCCACACGTGGGAGGGCAGGCTCCTGATTTGGCTACTCTGGCCTGCAGCTGTTTGAGTTTCAGAGCCCATTTGCTTGGGCAGGAACCAGGCCTTTAAAATCACAATGGGCTGGCTTCACATCTGAAAATTCCTGAGGCGATTAGATCAGAGCAAGCAAGCTTCACCTACCACCACAACGCCACTGGCCTCAGTTTCCTCAGGAAAAAGTTGCACCTTTTGTCATGAAATCCTGCACCCTGCTTGCTACCCCGACTTCTCTCTGCTTTTCTCTGCTTCCGGATGTCTGGAGGGAATCCACATCTTTTGCCCGTGTAAAACTTCAAAGAAAAGGAGGCATTTTCCCGCCACGTACCTCTAACCAACCCCCTCCCATCTCCAGTGCCTATAAAAAAAGGACTGCAAAAAGGTCCATGGCCGCTCTCATACCCTGAGTTTCCCCCTTGAACGTGTACCTCCACTTTTCTTGAATTAAAACTGTCTTTTCTCTGACTGGCCTGTGTTGAAATTCTTTTCGACACAGAGGCCAAGGACCCCGGGGGTCCTGAGGTGAGTTCCCCTGTCCCAGACCGGGGAGTTACCGTGCTGACCCCTGACTTAATCACAGATAGTTTATAAGCTTTCTTTTGCCCTCTTGTCCCTACCCTAAGGTTGCGCTCAAAGCATCGACACTTCACCGGCCTTGCTTCCCCACCTTCCTGGGCCGCTAACCACCCGAAAAAGTTCCTATCGCACCCTTGGTCTTTTTAGCACCCACATCCCCTTAACTTTTCTTAGTTTTCTAAAAGAAGGTTCTGAAAGAGAGAAAGCTCAGAGCCAGCAAAGAACAGCCCTGAAATTCCTAAGCGGAGGAAGGAAGACATCTTAGTTATGCTCAGGAAAAAGAGAAAGACACCATGTTTGCAAACCCCACGCCAGTGCTTCCAAGCTTCTGTCATCTCCAGGCACGCCCCGGGACCTGCCAGCACCCCTAAGACACCCCGTTTTCCCAGGACCTCTCAGACCCAAGTTCCACCCGCCCTTGCAGGAGAAGAGACCCACTCCGCCCCGCTCCCAGGAGCCTTCTGCTGCTGCAGGCCGCCCGCACCGCCTCTTCACGGGTCCGCGGGACGCTGCGTCACTTCCTGGGCGGGGCAAGCGCGCGTCGTCACTTCCTGGGCGGGGCCTGCGGGGAGGGGCCAGCAGAGCCCAGCAGAGCTCTTGATTATGTAGGAACGAAGTTGGGGGCGAGCCACGCGGGGGCGCGCTTCTGGGTCAGAGCGCTCAGTGGCAGCGTGCAGGCAGGTGTGAGCTGGCCTCAGCCCGGCCTCAACCTCCCCTCCACCCTTGGTGCCACCCTTACATCACCAGGACAGCCTTCTACTGAAGAATGCTCAGAATTACAGCTCTGTTCTCAACAGAGGAGATATTTAGATTACACATGAACAGGCAATTTCAAGTTGAAAAACCTGTTCCCTTGGGAGTGATTAGCAGCTCCGATACCCTTTTAACACAACTGTGTAGGCCAAATTGACCTGGGCCCTTCAGCCAGGGTGGTCAGGACAACACAGCACACTAGAGTCATGGCAGGCTCATCTGAACACTGGTTGGATTCTCACTAGCTACACTGTCAGAGTAGCTCAGACGCTTGATTTCAGGATTCACATCTGGCTAGTGAGGTCCCTGCTTCTCTCTCCTGGTTGTTGGTCGGTGAAACTGCCAAGAAAAGCAAAACTTCATCCTACTCATGGACAAACACAATCTCTTTATGAACAAGAGCCTTCGAGTTGTTTATTTTCCTCTTTGTAACCTCAAAATCCAGGTGGGAGTCACAAAGAAGGCAAGGTTTAACCAAGGGATGTAAAAGGCAGGCACTTTATTGCACTCCCGGGCGAGGTCTGTTAACCCAACGGCCTCTTGGTCAGCTGAGTCGCACCTGTGAAAGGAAGTGAGAGCATTTTTATAGCAGGGTCTGGGGATGGGGTCAGCAAGGTGGGGAGACGCCGGTTCCCTCGCGAGATGGGGTAGGAGAATGCTGATTCTCTTGGGAGATTTACAGTTGACCATGTCTCCGCTTCTGGCTTTCCTGGCTTTGGGGTTTCCTGTCCCAGCTGCAGGGGACTGTGAGGGGAGGGAGAGGGGAGAGAACCCGACCTATCATCCCGGCCTTTTGGTGATAATGGATGACGACTGAGTCAATAACTACTTCCAGCTGGCAAAGGGGGAATCGCTATAGTGGCCCCTGGGCCAGGAGAGGTCGGGTCAGTCAGAGGTGGGCAGGTGGGCATATGGCTGCAGCAAGAGTTGATTGAAGGTGACTCTGGACAGTTCAGTGATGCACGTCTGAATAAACTTCAAGCAAGGGGCCAGCAAAAAGAAAAGGCAAATCATAATAATAGGTCCCAGGAGGGGAAGGAGCCAAGCGGCCATTGGCCCTTGGAACCATCCCAGGTAGGAGGTAGACTATCAGTACCATGTTTTTAAATTTTTGCTTTATTTGGTCAGCGTTTGGACATTTTTTTCTACTAGACCCAATTCATTAATATAGTAACAGCATTCCTCCCTGAGAAACAGACACACGCCACCCTTTTCAGCAGTGAGCAAATCCAAAGCCCATCTGTTTTGGAGAGCTACCCCCGCGGGGGAGGTGATCTGCCACTGGAGTGAGGCCAGCGAGGTAGTCATAGACTCAAGAGCCAATTGGAGGTGATCCTGGCAGTCTTGGGTGGAAATGAGGCTACATCCTAGTGCTCCACCTGCCAGTACCCGAGAGCTGACAGAAGTCACCAAGTTTACTCCCATCAGGATGGGAAAAAAAGGGGCTGGCTTTACTCATGGGTGGGGGGTGATAAGCCAAGAGAGATCACCCTCCTGGATAAAGTAAGCTGGGGAACTACCACAGTTAGTGTGCAGGGGTTTGGAGTTAATGCAAGTTCACAGTGTCCCATTGCACCAGAAAAAGGTTCCCTGAGGGGTTCGAGTATCGCCCAAAGCTGTTCAGCTGCTGAGCCAGGGAGAGGCCTCCGTTGCCTGGCTCGGGTCTCCGTAGCACTGGATAGAGCTAGACTCATTTAGTCCTGAGGTCCACAAGGGAACGTTAGTCAGAGGAGCCTGGCAAGCTACGGTGGACAGTGTAGCCACAGGTTCCATGGATACTGCCACCAGGAGAGGTCTCTGAAGTGAGGCACAAGGGAAGCGGTGAGTTATCTTGTGCAGGACCTGAGAAGCGTTTAGGAAACATATAGTGGATTGTATTAAGCTTACCCAGGTAGATGCAGCCCGCGGAGGATTTATGTTCTGAGTCTAGGATATTATTAGTGACCTGTACCTGGGTATCGGCTAAGACCAGTGCTTGAGAAATGAACAGTCATCCCCAAGGTCCAGCATGCCACGGGGACCACTACAGCTTGCCCAATCGCCCACCAGTCATTCCAAGGGTCATTGACCCAGAAGGCAAACTTGATTTTTCTCCAAACCAGGATTTCTTGGGGTAGCTTTGAGATATGGACCTCTTTGCTATGATGGCTCCTGCATTTACCGTCATAGCAACCACCATATATTTTTACCTGTGTGAGACAGCGTGATTCCTGTTGATCAAAGGGAAAACATGCTACGAGGATTACAGCATGCGCTATTGATTTGATGGAGAGCTCGATAGTGATGGGTTCCGAGCACCCAGAAAGAGGACACCATGCCTAGCTGGCCTTATTTGGAGTCGGTGTATATATATATATATATATTTATATATTTATATATTTGTATATTTATATATTTGTATATTTATATATTTGTATATTTGTATATTTATATATTATATATTAAATATATAAATATATATTTATATATTTATATACAAATATATATATATATTTGCCCACTTATCCTTGGCCAGGTGTAGTGGTATAGTGGTGAGCACAGCTGCCTTCCAAGCAGTTGACCCGGGTTCGATTCCTGGCCGACGCACCAAATGTAACCTCAGAATCTAGCTGGGGGTTGCAAAGAAGGCAAGATTTAGCCAAGGGATGTAAAAGGCAGGCACTTTATTGCGCTCCCGGGCAAAGTCTGTTAACCGAACGGCCTCTCGGTCAGCAGAGTCGCGCCCACAAGAGGAAGTGAGAGCATTTTTATAGCAGGGTCTGGGGATGGGGTGAGCAAGGTGGGGAGACGCAGGTTCCCTCGTGAGCTGAGGTAGAATGCTGATTCTCTTGGGAGATTTACAGTTTGCCACGTCTCCACTTCTGGCTTTCAGGGCTTTGGGGTTTCCTGTTCCAGCTGCAGGGGACTGCAAGCGGAGGGAGAAGGGAGGGGACCCGACCTATCACTCTTATTTCTGCCATGGGGCAGGATCTCAGCCATTCTCTCCAGAAAAGCATTGCCAAGAACAAAACAGAAGGGTCTTATACCTGGAAGGCATGACCGAAAGGCCCTCTCTCTTACCCAGGAAAGACCCTGGATAAGTTTTAGGGAAACAGTTAATCATTGCAATGGGACACTCTGGAACTGTAAAGAAGTTACTGCATGTCTCCCTAACAGGCCCTAACTGATCAGAGAATAGTACAATACTGCCTATGATGACTACTGTCCCCACCTTTCCAGCAAAATCTAAATGCTATTAGAATTAAATGTGTCCAAAGAAAAACCACAGCAGACCTTAAATTCAAACCTCCTAGCATTTCAATCCAGCTTTCACTGGGGACATTTGAGCAGCAGATAAAATTGGAGGACACCCAGCTATAGCACAGCATGACACTGCAGTCAGATGGAAATCATCCCAGCTGGTTGAGACACGGGTACTACTTGGCAGTCAATACAAGATCCCTCAAGATCAAGAGTGCTCATGTAAGGGACACTAAGAAAATCGAAGTTACACTCAAGAATTACTAAAGTAAAGAGAGTCGAATCCTTCAAATATGTGAGTGGATATATAAAAGGCAAAAAGAAATCAGATGGAAGTATTCAGCAAAAATTATAGTACTTTGTAAAAGGATAGATGGCAATAAATACTGTAATGAATGGACTTAAAATCATCAGGAGATCCCTGATGCCCAAAGGGAAAGGTGGGGACTACAGTAAGGATAAGAAAATATATTTTTGTCATTCAAACATCTCCTTTTCGTACACCTGTGCACCTGAAGAGCACAATAGAGGTACAAGACTGCCGGTCATTTGGGTTCAGGGTACTCTTCGTGGCCCTGGACCTGCGATTCCAATAATTATTGGCCCTGCTCTACTTGGATAGCTCATCCAGTGGTCTCAGTTATAGAAAATGTAAGTAGCAAGAAGCAACAGTTCTCTATATTACATATTTAGAAAAGTATTTCCATGTGTATAAGATAATATCCTAATTGATATGCAGATCTTCATTCAGTTTCGAGAATTCAATTTATCAAATTGAATTCTAGGCATGGTAGTACACTCAAATTCATACTAGGCATGGTAGTACACTCCTATAATCTTGGGAGGCTGAAAGAAGAGGATCGCAGGTTCAAAACCAGCCTCAACAACTTAGGGAGACCCTGTTTCAAAATTATTTTTTTTTCTTCAAGGGCTGGAGGTATAAGCTCAGAGATAGGGTTGAATTCAGGGACATTCTAAGTACTACTACTGATACTACTACTAGTAATAATAATTGGCTTGTGAGGACTGAAAAAAAAAAGATTTCAAATATCCAATGCTAAATTTCTGATTTACTCAGTGCTAAATTGTGCTAGATGGCTCATAGGGGCAGGATAAGGTTAAATCTAGTGTACTTTAAGAACACCTTTTTCAAAGAGTCTTTCTGGTTAAAAACTTTGAGAGAACATGGAACCCATCAACTTTTATAGAAGGCACCTCAAAGGGGAACCACCCAACTATGCATGAAATGACACGTGACACCTGCCACAGGCACATGCCCCCTGACTATGGTCGGGAGTCCAGAAGACTCCAGATCGTAATTCAAAGTCACAGAATAATATCAAGTAAGGTATTTTCCTAACTGGAAAATTATTTTATCTCCAACCAGTTCACTCCAAACCAAGTCAGGGCCACTTGTATAAAGAGGGGACACGTCAGTGTTAAGAAGAGCAACCATGGTTGTGTGATAAGGCATAGTTGTTTGGTAGCTGAAGTAATTTGTAGTTTAAGTCCGTAGCTGAAGCGACTCCACGGTTGTTACTAAGGGCAACCTCACTTTGGCTCTAGAACAGGGAAGTCCTTTCTAAAAATCAAACTGGGATACGGGCACATAGTTAATGATCTGTTGAGACTAACAAAACGTACTGTAGAAACTACTTGTGTTATTGTAAACGCTAACGGCCTAGTCTTGCTTCTGGACTTTCATTATACTTGGCTTGCTTGAATACTATGGGAACGGTAGGGGCTTTCCACCCCCTGCTATGGAAACCTGCCATGGGAACCTCAGTTTGCATCTTAAGCTTGTATTAAATCTCACCGTATATAAGAGGACACTGGAGGGCAGTCGAGTACCACACTTGGTCAGAATACCAGGGTGGTCCCGGCTGCCGGTTTCTTTTAATAAAGACTCTCAATTGGCAACACTTGAGGTCTGGTCAGTCTTGTCTGGGTGGTCTTTACCCTATAGCAGTTGAGGTTTAAACTAAGATCAGGACAGAAGGAAAAAAAACTTTCCTTTTCTGTGTCAGATAGGATCTAACAATGGGACGGTTGTGCACGTGGCATTATCATTACTGGGCCCTTAATTTCACCTCTCCAACAGAGCACATAGTAGAAGGCGGCTGAATACAGAAAGCCAGAGAATCATGGAGAGAAGCACCTTAGTGGTCCAGGCCCACAATCGAACTGCACAGAATCGACATTGAGTGGAACAGTCCTGGGGGTGAAATGCCGTCAATTCCTCCTTCAGGGCAGGAGGTGCTGAGAACCCTACCTGAACCACTCCAAGGGTTCTGGCTTGGGATGACCTCCACGTGGACACACAAGGAACAGGAATGCAGGGTGAGAACATGACTAAGCCGTTTCCAGCAGGGGCCGACTTGATGAGGTCAAACACCTCAACACAGCGGTGGTCAAAGCCAAAGACACCTGGTGGCACCTTCCACTGAGGTCGGCACAGCGCCCTATCCAGGCAGCCGCATCAGGCCTGCCAGGGGCCCTAAGGAGGGCTTCGAACGATCTTACTCTTCTTTCTCATTCAATGCTAGGACTCTTTTTTTTTTTTTTTTGGCGGTACTGGGGATTGAACACAGGGGCGTTCTACCTCCGTGCTACGCCCCCGGCCCTATTTTTTATACTTTATTTTGAAACCGGGTCTCACGAAGTTGCGGAGGGCCTCACTAAGGAGAGAGAGAGAGAGATAGAGAGAGAGAGCTGAGGCTGGCCGCGAACCCGGATCCTCCGGTCTCCGCCTCCCAAAGTACTGGGATTACAAGCGTGCGCCACCACGCCCGGCACTAGGACTCTTAAGTAAGGGAGAGGCCGTGGAAACTAAAACAGGATCCCTAAAATTCATGGATGCTAAAGAAAATAGAATGTCAGAAAATTCTTGTCAAAACTTTCTTGTTGCCAAAAAGGAATGTAGGTTGTTCAAACTCAAGATTTGGACCATTCTTTTTAGAATTCCAAGGCTAGAAAAGTGACATTTTACAAGAACTAAACATTGGAAAAATAAAGGCTTCAGGTCATTTCAGTCTAAACTATAGAAAGGTGTTTAGCAATGAAATGCGACAGTTGACATATTAAAATGCCCATGCGAGTGTGGAAATGTAAACTCCCCGGCGTTCTTGTACTTGCATTGAGCAGTGAGAGTGGAAGGACTGTCCTGCAATTTTTATCGCAGACTGCTCAGGTGAGGAGAGGTATACATGATATACGAACTAGATTAAAGTTCATATATTAAACATTCTCTCACCTATTTGGGGGAGTTAGAATGCATGATATTTAAAAAGACAAATTATCCCCAAATAGAGAGTTGATTATTCAAGTGTTTGACAGTATTTAACACTTCAGCAGTGCTTGTGGGAAGCAGATATGGAGATGAGACAGGGGTGTGTGAAAATCGTCCTCCCAGGAGAGGGGCACAGTCTCCTTCACAGAGATGGAAGAGGTAGCTCTTTGCTGCGGTAGGCACTGAGCCTGTCCCTGTGCCTCTCAAAGGGACACTTCAGCATTTGGAATTCAGAGTGACTGGGCTGTCCCGGGTCACATCCTCACCCCCCTCTAGATGTACTTGTGTCATGCAGAGCCACACAGGAATATTATGTCTGTTCTGAAGAAAAGTCCAGGGATAAAGAAACAGTCAGAAAAAGGGTCCTTCACAGAGGTTCTTAGGACATAACCTACATCATTTCCCCTCAGACTTACAAACTGAATAGGCTGAATGAGTAATTACCCTTTTCAGAAACATGGCCAAATTGGCCAACATGCTACATCATTTCAGAGCTCACCTAGAATAATGCTGTGGGCTCCGCAGACTTAATGCACAGTGTGCAGAATCATAAGCAAAGAGCTGTGAGGACAAACAATTTTTGTCTGGCTCCCAACCTGTGTGCCAGGGCAGGGCCTGACACATGGCTGGGGAAACTCAATGGCACTGAGGTGTGTTAATCAGAATAGAGGCAGGAAGCTGAGAGGGGTTCACACATGCCTCTTCCTTCACCCCAGGAGGCCCCTAGGGACCTGCACACCCACCCAAGAGTACTTGGATCCATAGATTTTTGCAGGGTAAAAGGAAGGTCTGTGGCAGGGACAATGTAGCTGGTCAGCCATGCATCAGGAACAAGCTGAATCCCTCAGAACACATTCAGACAGAAAGGAAGACATCAAGAGCACAGGGCACCCGCCAGAGGACAGAGGTTTGAACATCCACACAGCAGTAAACTAAACCTTGCTACCTCCCAGGACTCCACTGAGAGTCCCAACATGTCACTGACTTAAAGCTCAGCACACTCAAGGAATGGGGAGGACACATCGAGTCTAAACTTGGCCATGCCCACTTGCATGCCATCTCTATAACAGTTGTGAAAGACATAAAACTGTTCTGTTTGGTCACAGTATTTGAGATCCCACACTGTGATGAGAGACCATACTCACTCCCAAGATTTTTGGGCATATCCTGGCCCTTCCTAGGGGTACGTGGGTATCTTGACTCAGCGTGACTGAAGACCTGCTGTGGTGAACAAGCTATAGGAGACGGATTCACAGGAGGAAAAAAGCACAAGCCTAAGTCTCAGCAGGGGAGAAGAAAAACTCCCACCGAAGCCATGATGGCCTCCAAGACGATGCCCAGGAGCAGTCCTTCTACCTGAGATGGAAACCGTCACCTTCAGTGGAGAATTGCTCTCATGCCCCTTGGTCACAATTTGCTCTGTTTCCTGGAGATTATGCCCATGGGCTTCAGCCTCATGATCCTCTTGGAGTCCATCTCAATTCTATACACACTCTTGGCAAACAGGGAACGCTTTATGACCCAAGGCTATCGGTTGACAGAATCAAAGAACAGGGTCACTAGCAATGAAAAAGAGAAAGAGCAGGAGTGACCCTATACAGATCATGTCTCCACTATATGATGAAGGATTTTGAGGACCAAGGTCAGCATAAGAAATACCCAACAAACCTTTACATGTAACGATGATCTAGAGCAGGTTAAAGGATCTGAGAGCCCACTGTGCGTAAGCTTCGGAGGGTGGGGGGAGATTGGTGGGTCCCAGGCCCACATTCAACAGCATCCATGAATTCAACATGTTGTGGCCATATTCAGAAAAAAAAAGAAAGCTAACATATCTTCCAGGGCATCACAAAGATGGGCAGTTTCAAATCTGATGGGAATGACCCTTGCTTTGACTCGTGCATAGTAAGGGCATGAGGCAGACAAACTAAAGGATGGCACACTCTTGCCATCAGAGGCCTGCAGAACAAGGATCCCATGGAACCCATATACACCTCTGTGGAGGATGGGAACACCCACGGAAGCCTTGGAACAGTGAGTCAGCACATGTCCACTGCAACCCTGCTCCTGAGGTCAGAGGCTGCAAGGAGACCACTGCTTCCACCACTAATCATGCTTCCTTCCAAATCGATCCTTGTAGGATACAACAGGGAGTCAGGCTGTCACTGCCAGGTGGCCTTGGAAATAATGGGGCTGGAGGAGAAGGCGGAATGTTGAGGACACAAGGAACCATATTCTTCCATAAAAGGAAGGGAATAAATGCCTCACAGTCAAGTAATAATTAGACAGTTTTAAGGATTTCCAAGCACAGATATAGCTCACAAAGTGCTAATTAGATAACTTTACACCATCTTCTCCCCAGAAATAGTGAAGAGTATACTGTTACAAATGCATTACATAACAATAAAATACATACAGAAAGAAAACCTTAAAACACTCAGCATTCCTTCTGCTCTGTGAGAAAGACTGACCATGTCTCTCACATCTTTCCAAGGTATTTCTCATCACTTCCAGGACAACAGAAATATAGGAGTGTACAGTGGTCATCACAAGATATCTACTATAGGAATAAGTTCTAGAGACAACCTCTTTATGGCCACCAACTGTGACAACATGCATAAATGCTATTTATTCTCTTTAGGGCAAATTCTCAGGTGACATTGAGAAAGTTCTTGCCTAGTGCTAACTTCTACTTATGTTAGTGGCTGAGGTCAACATTGAAGTCCTCCTTCAACAATCTAAGAGGGAGAGTGAGAACTAATGCCTCATCAGAGAGCCATGTTTTGAAAATGGCTGTAGTGGAAATTAACCACGCCATGTGTAATTTTTCTAAAGAGAGGGTGATTGCCACAGAATGACACGAACCAGGTAATGTACAGGGATCCCTAACAAGGGAGAACTTTCTATCCTGAGTATGCCAGAACATCAAGTATAGAATCAAACAGGACCCTGAAAGTCAGATACCTGTACATTTATATCCAACACTGTGGTATAGACAGAACATGCCTACTAACCCTGATTATCACAGTATAATCAGCTTCTTTCAGGTTGAATTGTAGAGATGTATGTGACTCTCTGAGTGACAGTAATGCAGGCTCCTGTCTGCCACCCTTGCCTCAGGAAAGCTAACTTCAGTCTTTTCTGATCCAGGAATGAGATACTGGTTTCATTCCATTCCCTGTCCTAAAGCAGAAAAACATCTGAAGCGTTGAAACAGTCTGCTTCACTGCCCTTCCCCACATGCAGGCAGAAGTACTGCCTGTCAGCACAAGACAGATAAAAGTTCTTTTAGAAGGGGCTTTTTCTTTGGTTACTTTTGCTTTTGCAATAAATCCTGCCTTGCATTAAATTCCAACTGAGTCTCCCGGTGATTAATTCTTTAACTGCTGAGGAGAACAACTCACAACCAACTGGGTGGGCAACGTGACCACCCAGAACAGTTACATTTTCCTAAAGCATACTGCATAAGAGGAATAGAGATGGAGAGGCAGACATCATACACTTGGCCTCGAATTTTACTTTGGATCCCAAGCTGTATGTGAAATCATCTAGAATTCTACCTATAAGACAAACTGTGAGCTGCTTGGTGTCCTATGATGGGAGATCAGAGACATGGCGGATGATTTTAAAGCCTGTCTGAGGAGGTAGCCCCTCTAATGAGATACAGGTCATTTTTAACTTGTCTAGAGAAATTAGTAACAAGAACAAAAGACTTGAGATAGTGTATCTCCCTAAATCACACATGCAAATGTATGTAGAAACAAAATTTAATCATTGATTTAGGTTATATTTTCATGAGGATGAAAATGTAAACCCCATTCTCCATTATGTCTCTCTGAAGGAATGTGAGTTCTAAATATGGCAGAAGAAAGGTAAAACTCTTGACATGGAAAGGAGACTTCACAACAGAAGCAGGTCTCATTTTAGATCTTCAAACGTACAATGTCACCTCTTTGTGGAAGAGAATGCCTGGGATTTAAGACAAACCATCCTTTGAATGCAATGGAAGTTATTGTCAATGTTACTTAACTCGAGCAGGCATTGAGGAAGGCAGATAGGCATGTGCCTGAGCAAGGGACAAGGGGGGTGAAGTCTCCCTGAGGAGGGGAAAGTTTCCATCGGGATGAGGGAACAGGGAGCTCCTTGCTGCAGTGGGCACTGACCCCTTCCCATGGAAAGGGATAGCCAGTCGGCCTTTGGTGAGAACGACTGGACTCTGCAGGCCATACTCTTGCTGCATTGGTTCATTTGTTTTCATGCAGGGCCACAGATCAGCTATGCAGGCTAATGCATGCAGCAGGAGGATGGGGAAACTACAATGATCAGGGCAGACAGAGTTGGGGGATTAAGGATAAGACTCTTGTCCACGTGGAGGGATATCCTGACACACATTATACCCCTTCCTCAGATTCCAGTATGATTGGGCCCTGGTCACTTCTGTATGTGACCATTTCAATACTATTGCTTTCAGCGACAGTGTATCTACCCTGTCCCAATTCACCATCTCTCCACCAGGTTTCCTGAAATAGTACCAAAAAGATACTAGGTGGAGGAAGATCAATGGCCCCTAAAGATATCCTTGGCCTAACCTTTAGGAAGTATATGTTGTATTTTATTTCTGAGAGAAATTAGGGGAACATATTGAAAGCTTGCTAATCAGCTGATTTCAGGATTCAGATATCGAGGGGAGCCACTGTTGTGAAAAAGGACAATTAAAGACAAAATGGAAGGAGGCGGCCAGAGCTTAGGCGAGGGTCACAGATAGACTAACACATGTACCCAGGCTTGAGAAGAAAGAGGGCCTGAAGGGGCCACAGAGAAAGAATGCAAGGAGCTTCTAAATGTGGGTAAATCGAGGAATCACTGTCAACAACAACCAGACAGAAATCAAGCCAGCCAACTTTATTTTATTCAAGAGACCCATTTCAAACTTCAGATCACCACCTATAAAGTGACAATGTTTCACACTTAAGCCCCTAACTTGGTGGTTGTTACAGTTTGGATTTGAAGTGTCCCTTAAAGGCTTCCTCCTCTTCTCCCATAGAGAGGTTTCAGCAAGGAACCTCTGTCCTGGACCTCAGATAAAGAGCTCCAGGAACCAAGTTGCCTAGGCTAGGAATGTAAATATGTGCTAGAGCATTGCCCAACAGGGGGCCCTGAGTCTTTTCCTGGAAATCCCTTCTGGAGCGGCCATGGAGCTTTGCACCATGTCTGATTCAAGGAGGGTGGCTTTTCCAAGAGCCCAGCCAGGAAAAGCCATTGTGTTGCCTGTGGTCAGGCCTGAAAAATTACACAGAGGGTTTCACCAGGAGCCCAACTCCTCAACTCCTCAACAAAGGAGCCTTCCTCCTTTAAGTTGCTTATGCCAAGTGTTTTTCTCACAGCAATGAAAAGTTGACTGACACAGTGATCATTTGTTCATTCTGGATTGGCAACCTGACTGGATTATAGAACTACTAAGATTATGCGACTTTGGGTGTGTTGAGATGATTGGCATGTGGAATGGCAGGTTGAAGGGGAAGTCCCACACTAGACATGGGCAGCAGTGTTCTGATAGGTGGGAGACCTGGATAAAAAGCAGCAGCATGAAGGTATGCACAGTTCCTCCAGAGAAGGTACATCTGCTCTCGCCTGGAATATGGGATTTTAGCCCTTCTGCTCTTCAAACTGGACTTTCACCATCATTGCTCCAGGGAGTCTCTTGGCCATTTCATCTTGCCCTGGGACTTCATTGTTCATTACTATTCTGAGACTCCAGCTCTTGGGCCTCCCCACCAGCTGCTGAATCTCGGCATGAAGGTGGCCACTTGGGACCACACTACTTCAGAGCATAAATTGATGTGATGAAGACCATTTTATAATATACATATCCTGGGAATTCTGTTATTCTGTTGAACCTTGATTGATACAATCTTCTCCTTCAGGGTCTACTTTCAGAGGAAACTGGAGAATATCACTAGGGTTTCCCTCACATCTCAAAAGAAAAGCCTCATCTAAGCATGGTGGTGCACACTTGTAATGCCAGTACTTGGGAGGCTGAGATAGGAGGATCACAGGTTTGGGGCCAGCCTTAGCTACTTAGTGAGGACCTCCACAACTTAGTGAGACCCTGTTTCAAAATAATGAAAAATAGGATTGGGGGCATGGCTTGGAGGTGGAATATCCCTGGGTTCAATCCCTAGTACCGCAAAAAGAAAAAAAGAAAAAAAGAAAAGTCTCATGACTGTTCTTCCTGGAAAGCCTGAGCAAGGAAAAAGTTGTGAGGCTTCCTCCTATCCTTCCCACATACTGATGTTGAAAAGATTATGCACAGTCCTTAATTTCACATTCAAATGAATAGGAACATATGCCATGAAAAAAATTATTAAACCTTACATGGGAAAAAGTATATATTCAGATTTTCTGTAAGAGAAACTACATATAGGACTATGGAGCTAGAAGATCATACTCTTTGGATCACTTTGGAACCAATTAATTAGTTTCCCCAGGAAGTCTAGGGAAGGCAGTACACCATGTATTCTACATTCAGCCCCTTTTCAGGGTAAATTTCCAAGACACTGCAATAACCAATAGGTTTTCTGAAATTCTCCAGAGCATATTTCAATCTATCATCATGAGAAACTACCTGTTCCTACCAGAGTCAACTGTGAATCAGTATTTCTTATGTAAAAAATCACAGCATCAAAGAGCCCTCCACAGAGGCCCCAAGGACATTGTACAAATCGCTTTCCTACTCTTTGGTTTCACTGAACAGATCCCAAGGAATGATGAAACTCTCCAAAACCCACCCAATAAATGACCAAATATCACCAATGTGACACATCAGGGAGAGCCTAGCTACAAAAATTTCTATGTGCTCCACAGACTTTCCATGCCATGCTCAGGACCAGAACTTATGTCATGAACAAAGACTTGTCAGATACACATTATCCTCACTTCTAACCTGTGTCCCAGGGCAGCACTGTTCCAAGGGAAATCATCAGTGCTGGTCAGTGTCAGAAGTACAGGAACGGGGCTGGGGACGCTCAGCACTGAGCTATGTTCAGAGTAGAGGCAGGAAGCTGAGACAGGTTCCCACGTGCCTCTTCTTTAACCCTAGGAGGCCCCTGGGGACCTGAAGACCCACCCAAGGGTGTGAAAGGTGGGAGCTTGGATTGATAGAGTTTTGAGAGTAAAAGGAAGGTCTGTGGCATGGACAATTCAGTTGGCCAGCCCAGGACCAGGAACAAACTCAGTACCTCAGAACACACTCAGAAGGAAAGGAGGATGTCAAGAGCACTGAGGACCCACCAGAGGACAGAGTTTTGAGCATCCACACAGCAGTAAACTAAGCCTTGCTATCTCCCTGGACCTGCTCTGAGCTCCAACATGTCACTGACTTGAAACTCAGCACACTCCAAGTATGGGGACAACATACCTAGTCTAAACTTTTACAAGCCCACCTCCATACCATCTCTTTCTGACACTCTGCTTTGAAAATTATGAAACATTTTTTAGATAAAAGTTATTAGAGATCTCATACTGGGACACCAAACATACTACCCTTCCCCCAGATCTTCCTGTTGATGCCAGCCCTTCCCAGGTATATGTGTTGATCTTTACTCAGGTCTCATGATGGTTTCACAAGAAAAGAACACAAGATGAAAGACTCTGCAGGGGATATCATGATTTTCCATGATGGCCTCTAAGACAACCCCAGGTAGCAGTCCTCAGGTGAGTGCCTCTACCTCACATTGGAAACCGTGAACTTCAATGAAGAATTGCTCTCATTCCCCTTGAGCACAGTTTTCCTTGCTTCATGAAGGTTATACCCAAGGGCTTCATCCTCATGACCCTCCTGGAAACCGTCTATATTCTATACAAACATTTGGAAAACAGTGAATGTTAACACCTTATGACCCAAGACTTCCACTCTACAGAATCAAACAAGGTCACTAATCATGAAAAAGATGAAAGAGTAGGAGTGAGCCTCACAAATGTGGTAAAAAAAGTTACTAAAATGGAAGGCCATGTATCCAGGCAACCACCTGAAGAAAAGGTTGTGAGTCACATCGCTTTTGAGTCACATAGGCCATAGCCTGCTCAGGAACTTCAAGGGATCCTGCAATCACTAACTGCCAGATTTCAACTTCTGTAAGCCCGCCTGCCTACTTCTGCCCTTTGTTCCATAAAATTAGAGCTCACGTGGAGTTCGGGGCTGTAGTTTTTCAGGAGTTATCCTAACTTTGGCCCACCAATGTAATAAACTTCATCTTTTCCACTTTAACTGGCATCAGGTCAATTATTTCAGAGAATTTCTGTAACATTTCTGGAGGCCCCAGTGAGATACCTCACCAAGACCTCTGTTGGTCAGGGGCTGCCACTCCCAGATTCCACAGCCCACCGGGGGTCCCTGGAACTGGGAAGTGCACACCCCGATGGTATTCCAGGGTCCCCTTCCAGTAGGCCCAGAAGGACTGGGGAGCCCTGGACCAGAAGCCTCCAGGTGGAAGAAGATGAGGTAAAGCAAGTGTCTAGACAAGGTAAGGCTCCCAGGAGTACTTAGGTAGTGGAAATACCACAAAGAAAGGCTGATGTGGGACTGATCACCCCACCAGAGATGGCATCCAAAGCCTCGATGTGTATTCTGAGTTGGAATTGGTCTCTGTCTGGAGCCTCAATGTGTATTCCAAGGCAGCCTTGAGGTGTATTCCAAGGTGCGATTGGCCTCCCACTGGGAAAAGACAAGAGTAAGAATTTAGATTGGGAATGCATAACTTGAGTGAATGGTGAATGAATGTGTGAGTGACTGGAATGGTCTCACAGCCTGGTGGCTATGGGATCTGATTGGGCCCTAACCTGCAGTTCCTCTGGAAGTCATTTTACCTTAGTGGGCATTCACCCCTCCATAGTAGAGGGGTGACCAGGCATGGGGTTTATACAAGTGGCCCTATGGGAAGACTTCCTTAAGTCTCCAAACCCAGGAGGCCGGCCAGGTGGGCATCTGCTTGAGGGAGAGACTGTCCTCTTCACCCCCACCCTATACAGGGATAGGCACATATAAACTCCCCATAGTTAGGAGATCCCCCTTCCTCCAGATGGTCATGGATTTGACATACTCCCAATGTCAAACTTGCACAATTCTCCAATTCATGCTGGACAATTTTAAGCTGGACTTTTCTGGCGACTACCAACCACAGATACCAGAGGCCCATGCTGAGCAGCCACACAAACAGCAATCATCGCCGACCTCCGACCAACTGACAGGAGCACCTCTGGTCTCCATCCTGGACGCCCCAATCCTACCAACTGCACCCATTAAAATCCAGGGAAGAGCCCAGGCCTCTATGTCCGCTACGGGAGATGCCAGGCCCTCCCCTCCTACAAGAGGACAGCAGATACAACAGTGGGCCAGCAAGCCTCATCTATCAGCCCTTCACCACTACTGTTATCCTGAATTGGCATTAACATACCCCTCCTTATTCCAAAAAGCCACAAGCCATGATAGATTTGCTAACCTCAATCATGGAGACCCACAGACCAACTTGGGATGACTGCCGCCATCTCCTAGCAACTCTCTTTGACTCTGAGGAGAGACGCCGAGTTCTCCAGGCAACACAGGTGTGGCTGATCATGCAAGCCCCAGCCAGCTCACTGAATCCTGAAAGATTCACAGACAACGCCATGCCTGACACTCGACCAAATTGGGACCCAAACACGGAAGAGGGAACTCAAGCTCTAAACCAAATGAGGAGAGCCATCCTTGAAGGAGCCAAAGCAGGGGCACAGAGCACCACCAACTTGATGTGAGCAAGGTGATCCAGGGGGAGCGGGAGCCCCCAACCAATCCTATGACAGACTCTAATGCCTATCGGAGATACACCCTATTCAACCCAGAGGCTCCTGAAAAATCGGTCCATGGTGAACATCGCCTTCATTACCCAGTTGGCCTATGATGTGAGATGCAAAGTACAATGCCTGGAAGGGTTTGCAGGAAAAAACACAAGTGAACTTATCGAGATCACTTCCAAGGTGGTTGCAAACCGAGGCCGCCACTAAAAAGGAGAGAGATCAAGAGAGACAAGAAAAGGCATAAATCTTCATGGCCATCATGAGAGAGGCTATGGATCCATGCAAGCCCCAAACAGAAACCAAGGGAAGGGGGCAATGGCTGGACAGGGATCAATATGCCCACTTCAAGAAGAAAGACCATGGGTGGAATGAGTGCCTGGAATGAGGAAAAGAAACAGACATGCTGCAAAAGAGGGTCCAAAGAAAAGATGTACATAAACCTGCTGTAGTTGCAGCCTCTGAACAAAAGGGAGGTCCCCAGATGCATATCTCTGACATTGAAGTCCCTGACTGGGGCTCTGAGTCTGACTGAGGGAGACCGGGCTCAATTGCGATAGGCCCCCAAGAGCCCATGGTCAAAATTGATCTTGGGGGCCAACTCGTGGACTTCATTCTAGATACTGTGGCGGCTATTTCTACCAAGACCACCTCAACAAGGAGACTCACAAAGGACTCAGTCACCATCATCAGAGCAACGGGGTCCTGTAAGAAATACCAGTTTTGCAAGCCTTGAGATTGCATGGTAGGGGGCCACTGATTCTGTCACCAGTTCCTGAATGTGCCTGAAGATTATCCAAACTAGGCACACCACAGTGACTATGGACTTGGGCCCCGTGACTATAGACTTGGGCCCCAGGACCAGCTCCCTGCCTGTGCTGACATTAGAAATCCACCCAGAAGAACAGAGGCTCCATCAGGAAAGGACAACAGAAGGGACCAAAGATGCCTCCACTAATATGGACTAGTACTTAGAATGATTTTCCCAAGTCTGGGATCCAATCGCCCTTGAACTCTGGATCTCAGTTCTCTGCCATCGCTAAGCCACTCCACGGAGCCCTCCGGGGGCCTGCCACAGACCCCCTAAAATGGGGGATAAAAGGAAGATTATGCTTTTGACCAACTCAAGAAAAAAATTAAGTGATGCTTCTGCACTGGCGCTCCTGGACGTCACCCGCCCCTTCACTCTCTGTGTACATGAAAGAGGGAGCTAAGTTAGAAGTCCTAACCCAACAACTAGGATCATGGAACAGACCTGTAGCCTACCTGTCCAAAAGACTGGATCCAGTGGCCTCAGGGTGGCCTCCTTGCCTACAAGCACTAGCGGCCATGGTGGTGCTAGTACAGGAAGCAGACAAATTAACTTTGTGACAGAATATTGCCATCAGGTGCTACACCAGGTCACTTCCCTGTTAAATGGGACCACCAGCCACTGGATGACTGGGGAATGAGTGGCCCGATATCAAGCTATGCTAGGGGAAAACCCCTGCAACAGGTGGAAGCCACTTGAACCCTAATCCTAGCCACATACCTGCCTGAAGAGGGAGAACCCCCCATGCATGCGACGAGATCTTTGAGGAAATCTTCCGATCAGACAAAGGATGAGCCACTCCCTAACTCGCATATGGAGCTCTTTACAGACAGGAACTGTAGCTTACAAGAAGAGTATCACACTGGGTACCCAGTAACCACAGAAGACAAGATAATAGAGAAACACCGGCTACCTAACCACTGATCTGCCCAGAAAGCCAAACTTTATGCATTAACCAGAGCACTCTGCACATCCATGTAGCAATATATTGAGAAAGAGGACTGCTAATCTCAGGGGACAAAGAAATTAAAAATAGTGACTAAATCCTCCAATTCCTAGAGGCTGTCTGGGCCCCACATGCCATAGTGGTAGTACTTTGCCAGGTTCACACAAGGAATCAAGACTGAGTGAATGAGGCAATTGGCTGGCAGATGAGGCAGCTAAACAAGCAGCCCTTCAGAGAGATGCAATTAAGAGTGTGTTTCACACTCCCGGCTCTTCTGGAATGGCCCTTATACAAGCCAGAAGAGAGAGAAAAGGCAACTGACCAGGGATCAACCAAAGACTCAGAGGGCTTGGCTAATTACTCCAAACAGAAAGATCATAATCCCAGGGGGGGATCGTACCCAGCCTGGTCCAGCAAACCCATGAAATGACTCATTTGGAAAAAACTGCTTTACAAGGCTTGCTACAAAAATACCTGATGGTCCCACGGCTGGCTATGTTGACTCAGCAGGCCAGTAAGGCCTGTCTGCAATGTGCATGAAACAACCCCAGGCAGGGACCCCGAACCCCGCTGTTGTCACAGAGCAAGGGCCCTATCCGTTTGAGCATTTAGAGGTGAACTTTATGGACCACCAAATAGAGGGTACCGATATCGCTGGTAATGGTCTGCACCTTTTCAAGCTGGGTAGAAGCTTTCCCCACCCACTCAGACAATGGCCCAACCTTTGTTAGTAAAGTCATTCAACAGGTATCCGAGGCAGTGGGGCTAACCTGGAATTTGTATTCAAGGCACCAATCCTCAGGCCAGGTTGAAAGAATTAAGAGTTTGGTTCAAACAACAATGGCCAAACATTGCCAAAACACAGGGCTTCCCTGGACAGAGATTCTATCACTTGTATTGTTTAGGGTGCGCTGCACTCCTCACAAGTTCAGGTACTCCCCCCTTTGAAATCCTGTTCGGATGTCCCCCCCCCCCATTACTCCCAAGGGACTCAGGGGACCTCCGAGAGTTTGGGGAAACTCACCTCTAGCAATTCTTAAAAGCCCTAGCTAACAATGCCAAAGAGATTGCTGAACGTTTAAACCTTCCTCCTCCCCCTATGGTACAAGACTCTACACACTTCTGGAGCCCGGGAGGCTGGGTTTGGGTAGAAGTCCCAGTGCAGGGCAGCCTAGACCCCAGGTGGGAGGGACAATACCAAGTTATTCTCACCACTCCCTCAGCCCTTAAAGTTGCAGGTGTCAAGCCATGGATCCACCATTCCCATGTGAAGGCGTCTTCCAGTCAGGAACAGACCTGGACAGCAGTTGTAGATCCCCAGATCCCCCTACGGCTAAAGATTTCTAAAAGGAAAAACCAAGACGAGGACTCTACACACTCCTATTCCTGATAAACCTTTTAACTATCTGTACGGTGGTCGTACGTCATGTAGGCCATAGCCTGTTCAGGAACTTCAAGGGAACCTGCAATCACTAACTGCCACGTTTCAACTTCTGTAAGCCCACTTGCCCCCTTCTGCCCTTTTTTCTATAAAATGAGAGTTCATGTGGAGCTTGGGGCCGGAGTTTTTCAGGAACTATCCTCAATTCTGGCCCGCCGGTGTAATAAACTTCCTCTTTCCACCCTAACTGGTGTTGGGTCAATTCTTCCACAAAATTTCTGCAACACAGATGTCTCCACTACAGAATCCTAAGTTATGAGGCCCAAGTTCAGTATAAGAAGCACCCCCAAAAAGTCAAGTTAGCACAGCAGCTGTGGGCCAATAGCTGCACCCACATGAGGAATTGTCATGAAGCCCACACTTACAGCTCCACAGTCCAAGAAAGAGAAACAATGAGTCACCCTCATGTTCTGAAACATTTTCACATGTCAAACAATGGTAACTCCCCAGAAAAGTGTGCAGGCTGAAAATACCTGACCTCTTCTCTCTGCCCAATCTGAACACAGAATTCTAGGACTCATTCCTTGGGCTGTGGTTTCCTCACCACTAGTTACATGCCCATTAGCATACCAATATACATGCTAATAGTTCTACTCAGAGCTGGGTGATAGGTTCCTGCTTCATGGCAGGTTGACCACTCCCACCCACCAGCAAAATGCAGATCTGTCAAAAACAGAGCCTCAACAGCTTTTCCTCCTGTCACATCATCCCTTCAAAGGTTGTGAAAAATGCCTCCCAGAAAAATACCAAATATGACCCATGAATGGGTGAAGACCTGGAAGGCATTATAAAAACAGCATCTCCCTTATATGGAACAAATATGAGATGGTTCCATCAATCCCAAAGGAACACTTGGCTCCTGAAATGAACTAAAACCACACCAGGTGTCATGCACAATGTCCAGATTTTACTATTTGGTAGTCCCTGGTCAACTACTTCCTATCAAGATGTCCCAGTGTGCTTTCTTCTGACATCATCCACAGTGCCAAGTATTCAGACTTATGGTAGGACATGACCTCTGCAATGAACAGACTGTCTGACCCGACATTCAAATTGTACTAAATTCAACTTCTCAATCTTCTCCTGTCATTTTACCCTATTCTCAGCCCTAGCAATGATGCCTGCATGACATAAGAATAAAGAACCTGCCTGGTCACAATTGCAATAAATGTTCTTAAAAACTCCTAAGATCATGTTTCTGTTATTTTCAGAACACACCTCCCCAAAATACCCCGCTACTTTTACCAGACGGAGTCAGTGAACCAACCAGGGTGACATTGGGCTGATGAACACAGATTCAAATTTCTCTCCAAGTCTCCTGTCAGGGACTTTGGCCACTGAGGTATTGGGCTGCACCCCAGAATACCACCAAATATGACCTATGAATGGGTTAAGACATGGAAGGCATTAAAACATTAAAAACAGCACCTCCCTGTTAGGAGCACATACGAAATAGTTCCATCTATGTCAAAGAAGGACTTGGCTCCTGAAGACAAAGATTCAAATTTCTCTTCAAGTCTCCTGACATGGGCTCTGGCCACTGAGATTTTGTGCTGTTCATGAGCACTGGTCTCGTACTGCCTGGGACAGTCACACTTGGGTGATGCTAAGGTATGAAGAATGAATGCTCAGGGGCAGCGGACTGTAACCATCCTGTATTCATTCCTCAAATTCATACCCAAAGGATCAAGAAGCCCCATGCAAAATATAAGGCAAGACAACCAGCCCAGTTGTCCCTGCATTGAGAACCAAGGTCTGAGACATTTCTGCATTAAACACATCTCCTGACACTCCTATCTGGTTGCTGACATTGTGCTGCTCGTGAGCAGATTCAGTACTGCTAAATTTTTTTTCTACATAAAAGCAATGAGTACAATGACAAAATTTCCAGAATGTAAACTCTTTTGGTACTCTTGCAAATGAAACAAATAATCATAATGCTTATTTTAAAACAATGGCTAATACTTAGTAAAAAGTATGGAAGTTGGGGCAGCTTAACTTGCCCTATTCCCATCGTACTCTCCCAGCTATTCAGTAGCCTTGAAAGCCAAAAATCCTCCAAAACATAGTAGCTATGATAAGAAACAGGCCATCAGTGATTGTTGGGAAAACTGGATTTGGACCTCCATGAAAACTCTGATCTTAGAGATTCGTCACCATTTGGCCTGACACCTATCAGTAACACCCCATTCTCACAGATGGTCTTTAGTTGACCAGACTGAGCCCACTCAGTAAGAATAGCACCATTCCTCAAAGCATGCCAAAAAAATATAAAAAAGCAAATCAGATTGTATAACAAAGTCCCTGAAACTGCATTTACCATTTCACAAATTTAAAATGATAGGTCATGGAATAAGATCTTTGCTCCCATATATTTCTGGGATTTTAGAAGGTCATGTCCATTACTGACCTAACTGAGCTCACTCAGTAACAATAGCTCTATACTCCCAAGGCTTATAAAAAAAAACACAAAATATATAATAAGGAAAGCAAATCAGCAAACTAACATCAAAGATTCCTGAAACTACATTTATCATTTGGGAAAAATGAGAGATCACAAATTTAAAAGGATAGGCCATGGAATAACATCTTCACAAGGAGCTTGAAAAGTTCCCACATATTTCTGGGACTTTAGAAGGTCATGTCCATCACTGTGCACATGCCCAGAGACGTCCTGAGAAGATACTCATGTCTCTCCTCTAGACCTTAAGGGTCTTCACAGAAGGAAAGTCTGAGGCAAAGTTATAACTGCTGGATAAGAGAAGATGTGTTCCAACATGCAGAGCCCCTTGGCCACAACTGGGAGGTTTACTGACTCAATGCATTGGACCAAGAAGTCATTAGCTGTCCACTTGCTGAGCGAGAACCTAACAGGGATGTCAGTGCCTGCACATGACCAAGGACAGACATTTCATAGACCTACTCAGAATAATCACTATACAGCAACCCTCACAGGCACAATCCCATTTCCAGAATTGTCAATGGTTTCAAATGTCTAGTTTAACAAAACATGTGAGGTGTACGAAGAGAAAAGCATTGCCTATAAATCAAAGTTAATGCAGTCAACAAATGATGTCACTGAGGAAGCTCAGATGTTGTACTTATTAAACAAGAACTTGAGACTAGCCATTTAAGGCACCTCCAAAGTAAAAGAAATGTTCAAAAAACTAAACCAGCTGGGTGTGGTGGTGCACGCCTGTAATCCCAGTACTTAAGAGGCTGAGACGGGAGGATCTGGGTTCGCGGCCAGCCTCAGCTACTTAGTGAGGCCCTCCGCAACTTTGTGAGACCCCGTTTCAAAGTACAGAATAAAAAAATAGGGCTAGGGGTGTACCTCGGAGGTAGAATGCCCCTGGGTTCAATCCCCAGTACTGCACAAATAAATAAAAATTGAAAAAAACCGAAACCAACTTATGAAAATATCTTGTCTAATAGACAGTATTGAGGTAGAAAAAGAATATTAAAAGCTATATATATATACTCTGGACTTTAGATAAATAGGATAGCATGCTTAAAGACTTGATCCCAAGGCAACAAGGCTCAGAGGTGGGGCTCTTGGAAAATGGTTGAACCATGAGGGCTCTCACCTCATCAGTGGATTCATCCAATAATAGCTGAATATACCCCTGGGAGACAGTGGAGACAGGATGTGGGAGCTGGTGAAGGAAGTAGGCCACTGGGGGTAAGCCTGGAAGGATATTTCTCATCTCTACCTTCTTCTTACCCCACCCACCACTGTGTCGCAGCTGCCATGAGCTGATCACATTTCTTCATGCCTTTCTGCCAAGATGTCCTGCCTTGTCTCAGGCCAAAGCAATAGTGTTAGTAAACATGGACTGAAACTATGATTGGAAATAAAGCTTTCCACTCTAAGTTGCTTATGCCAAGTATTTTTCTCACAGCAATGAAAAGCTGACTGACACAATGGCCATTTGTTAAATCAGGAACAAGAACTTTGTACAGGTCTGCTCGCCTCTGTGATGAGTATTCTGGATTGTCAACATGACTGGATTACAAAACTACAATTATGTGACTTTGGGTGTGTCGAGATGATCGACATGTGGAATGGCAGATTGAAGGGGAAGTCCTGCACTGCATGATGGCAGCACTGTTCTGATAGGCGGGGAGCCTGGCTAAAAAGGATAAAGCAGCAGGAAGACATGCATGGTTCCTCCTGAGGAAGGTGCATCTGCTCTCGCCTGGAATAGGGGACTTCAGACCTCTTGCTCTTCAAGCTGGGCTTTTACCGCCATCATTGCTCCAGAGAGTTTCCTGACTGTTTCATCTTGTACTGGGACTTCATCATGGGTCATTGCTATTCTGACATTCCATCTCTTGGACCCCTTGAATAGCTGCTGTTTTTTCCAGCTCTCTGCAGGCAGGGGACATTTGGGACAACACTCCTTTTGAGTGTAAAACAATTTGACAAATCCCATTTTATAATATACATGTTCTGGAAATTCTGTTAACCTTAGAGGACCTTCATACATCTTTTACAGGGTCTACTTTCAGAGGAAACTGGAGGATGTCACTGAGGTGTCCCTCACATCTCAAATGAAGGCCTGCCTCACAATGGTGCTGTTCCTGGAAACATGAGCAAGGGAAGAGCTGTGAGGCATCCTCCTAGCCTTCCATGTGCTCATGTTGAGAAGGTACGATGCAGACCTTAATTTCACATTCAAATCAATAGGCACGTATGAGATATTAAACTTTACATGGGAAAAAGTAGGTATTCAGATTTTATATAAAAGAAACTACATATAGGACTACATACCTTACCATAAACCATCCTCTGGGCCCACAGAACTTTCTTACAGGATTACACCCACAAGTTAAGATGCAGATATGCCAATGTTGTCTCAGTTGCTCCAAAAGACATCAAGAAAAATCCTAAAAATGTCCGAAGATGGAAAACTGGGTTGTCTAAGGACAGTGGTTACTTCCCAACCTCCTCTTTGCAGGGAGGCTAAACTGCTGCAAGAAGCCCCAGGTTTCAAAGTAGACCATGAGGCTCCTGCTTTGCATAAGCTGTCAGTCAGCAGAGCCCCAAGAAGAGGCAGAACCCTTCAATATGAGTATACATTTAGCAACATTCAGCAAGACAGCTCAACCTCCACTACTCTCCCACAATGGAAGCCATTGCTCTAGTCCTCTCAAACAGCTCCACAAGAAATCAGTGATAAAAATCCCAGAAGGCTTCAGACCTGGAAAGAAAGGACAGTTGCTGCTTCCTCATCACAGAAGGGAACTCTGGTTTATGCTTTAGCTCCAGAGGGTCGAGAAAGACCAAGTCTTCAGGCCATATGGTGATAGGAATGATTTTGGAACCCTGTTCTACACATGGAGAGATACTCAGTGGACTACGGAGCTAGAAGATTCTCTCCTTCTCTGTGGATCACTTTGAAACCAATTAAACGTTGTTTTCCCAGGAAGTCAGGGGAGGACAGAGACTATACATTCTATGTTAAACCCTTTTGTTCCTCAAGGTAAGTTTCTAAAGTTCTGCACTGACCAGTGGGTTTTCTGAAATTTTCCAGAGCAGATTTCAATCTGTCCTTATGAGAAAGTACCTACTTGTACCAGGGTCAACTTAACCAGAAGTACCTCTAATATGTCAAAAAGTCCAAGGGGGAGACCCAGCATCAGACAGCCCTTCACAGAGATCCCTAGGGACGTCGTACAAATCCTTTCCCAACTCTTTAACTGAATAAATCCCAGGGAACGATGAAATTCTCCAAAACTCACCCAGAAAATGACCAAGTATCACCAATGTGCCACATCAGGGAGAGCCCGGCTACAAATTTTCTATGTATACCCAAGACCAGAACAAATGTCATGAACAAAGACCTGTCAGATACACGTTATCCTTATTTTAAGCCTGTGCCCCAGGGCAGCACTGTTCCCAAAGGGACATCACTGCTGGCCGGTGTCAGAAGCATAGGAGAGGGGTTGGGGACACTTACGAGCACTGAGCTGTGTTCAGAGTAGAGGCAGGAAGCTGAGACACATCCACACATGACTTCCTTCACCCCAGGAGGCCCCTGGGGACCTGCAAACCCACCCAAAAAGTGCAAAAAGTAGGAGCTTGGATCCATAGAGTTTTGAGAGTAAAGGGAAGGTCTGTAGCAGGGACAATGTAGCTGGTCAGCCATGAAGCAGGAACAAGCTCAGTCCCTCACAACACACACAGAAAGGAGGATGTCAAGAACACTAGGGACCCACCAGGAGACAGAGGTTTGAGCATTCACACAGCAGTAAACTAAGATTTGCTACCTCCCTGGACCTGCTGTGAACTCCAACTGACTTGGAGTTCAGGTCGCTGACTTGAAACTCAGCACACTCCAGATATGGGGCCCAAACCTAGACTAAATTTGGCCAAGCCCAACTCCGCACCATCTCTCACTGACACTCTGGAAATTATGCAAACATTTTTTAGGTAGAGTTTTCAGAGATTACACTCTGGGACACCAAACACCACATTACCCTTCCCTCTCAATCTTCCTGTTCATGTCAGTCCTTCCCCAAGTATATGTGCTGATTTCTATACAGGTCTCATGGTGGTTTCACAAGAGAAGAGCACAAGCTGAAAGACTCCACAGGGGACAGGAAGAATTCCCACTGAGTTCCCATGATGGCCTCTAAAACAATCCCCAGGTAGCAGTCCCCAGGTGAGTGCCTCTACCTGACATGGAAACTGAACTTCAATTACAAATTGCTCTCATTCCCCTTGAGCACAGTTCTCCCTGCTTCCTGAAGATTATGCCCAAGGGCTTCATCCTCATGAGACTCTCCTAGAGTCCTTAATTCTATACAAACACTTGGAAAACAAGTGAACCTAACACCTTATGACCCAAAGCTACCACCCTACAGAATCAAGAAAAAGAGTAGGAGTGACCCTACACAGATCATGTTGCCACTACAGAATCCCAAGTTATGAGGTCTGGGTTCAGTATAAGAAGCAACCCCCAAAAGTCAAGTTAGCACCTCAGGCTGAGCAGACAATGGCTGCCCTACATGAAGAAAGGTCATGAAGCCCACACTCAAGGTGGATCAGTCTTGCAGCTTCGCAGCCCAAGAAAGAAATTTGGAAGAGAAACAGTCAGTCGCCTTCATATTCTGGAACATATTCCTACTTGAACAATAATGGTAACTTTTTCTAGCAAAGTGTCCATGCTGAAAAGAGCTGACCTCTTCCTAATGCACAGTCTGAACACAGAATTCTGGGACTCATCCCTTGGGCTGTGGTCACCTCACCACTGGTTACAAGCTCCCATGAGCGTGCCAAGAATATATACCCGAATGGGGGTTCTACTCAGAGCTGGGTGACATGTCCCTGCTTCATGGCAGGCTAACTGCTCCTACCCACCAGCACACTGCAGGTTTGTCTGACAGAGCTGCAACACTTTTTCCCGTCACATTACTTGGAGGATTGTGAAAAATGCGTCCAGAATACCAAACATGACCCACAAATGAGCGAAGACCTGGAAGAAATTTAAAAACACAGCATCACCCTGTATGGAGTACATATGAAAATTGGTTCCATCAGTGCCAAGAATGACTTGGCTCGTGAAACTTGCACTAAAACCAGGCCCAGGTGTCATGCACGATGCCCGGATGTTACCATCTAACAACCTGAGGACCGTTACCATCCAGACTAGCACTGAACACCGAGCTTCCTCTGCCATGGAGGCCTTGCCAGTACACTAGTGAAGGTTAACCCTGACTCAGCCAGCTCTGCTGGTAGTATTAGGCAACACCTTACTTCCAGTGCAGTCAAGATGCCCCAGTGTGCTTTCTTCTGATGTCATCAACAGCACCAAGTATCCAGACCTACGGCATGACATGGATCAAGCTTTGCAACCTCTGTGATACAGACTGTCTGACCTGCCTTTCAAGCTGTACTAACCTCAACTTCTCGATCTTCTCCTGTCAATTTCCCCTCTCTTGGCCCTAGCAATGATGCCTGCAAGTCATAAAGAACCTGCCTGGTCACGGTTGCAATAAATGTTCTTAAAAATACTGAGAGCATGTTTGGTTATTTCCAGAACATTCCCTCCCCAAAAAGGCCTACTCCTACTTTTACCAGGTGGAGTCAGTGAACCAACCAGGGTGACATCAGGCTTATGGGCAGATTCAAATTTCTCTCCAAGACCCCTGATGCTCAGATATTGTACTGCTCATGAGCACTGGCTCATGTTGCTTGGGACAGTCACACTTCGGGTGGTGCTAAGGCACGGAGAATGAAAGCTCAGGGGCAGCTGACTGCAACCTTCCTGCATTCAGTCCTCAAGTTCCTACCTGAAGGATGAAGCAGCTGCATGCAGGACAAAAGAAGGTAAGACAATATCCATTTATGGAACGACTTTCAGGACAACCAGCCCAGGTGATGCCCTCATCCAGGACCAAGGTCTGAAACATCTCTGGGTGAAGCACATCTCCTAACACTCCTCTGGGGTAGAAAAGGTAAAAACAATGGAGTAAAGAACACTGTCCGCAGACTTCCCAGGACAGTGAAGTTTGGCGAGAACAAAGACAACAGAGAAAGGCAGAAGCTTCCAGTCCATGCAGCCCGCATTCTGTCCTCTAGCCCCTCTGGGGCTGAGCTGCATGACCCTCTTGGAGTTCTTGAACCTTTGAGAAGCTACCAGAACAGATTTAAATGTCATCCCAATGCCCCTTCCAAGGTGAACAGTGACTCAGGAGGGTCCACATTTAGTCAATACTCCAGAGGAGAGAAATAGGATCTGAGGGGAAACCCCCAGGCAGATGTAGGCTGCCTACTTCATCCTCAGGACAAAGGTCAATATAAATGGAAAACTAAAAATAACCTAAGCCAGGGTGGACACCACAGATGTCCATCAAGACTTCATAGCACAGCTCACCAATGAGGAAGACTCAAATAGACTTATTTTAACTCTGCTCCCCAGTGAAGGAACATCTGGAATGCACATAAGGAGACAAGAGTGTGCTTCAATCTCAGGAGTCTGTCCACGGGAACAGTTCCCAACCTGAATGCCCTTTGAGCAGAAGTGGCTTGAGCTCACGCTTCAAGGAAGATAGTCATGACATCTGGACCCACATTGGTGCTGGCCCGAGGATGAAGCAAATCCAGCACATCTACTGTGATGTGCTGGATTTGCTTCCTAGCCCTCCTGCAGACTCTGCGGTGTCTCCAGTCCTTTCAGCTGCCAGCCAGGCCCTGGTTCTCCCGGGGCCACCCAAGAGCCAGGTTAAATGTTTTGAAACAGTTCTGCAGACCAAAGGCAAGTCTGTGATGAAAGACATTGCTCTCTACTTTCCATAGAAAATATTGACAGGCCCCTTGTGCGCCAGGTACCGGACCGCCCGCGCGCGCCCCACCCCGGCAGCCACCTCGCCGGGCCCCTTGTGCGCCGGGTACCGGACCGCCCGCGCGCGCCCCACCCCGGCAGCCACCCGCACCACCCCGCCGGGCCCCTTGTGCGCAGGTACCGGACCGCCCGCGCGCGCCCCACCCCGGAAGCCCCC
>PVJS01004778.1:0-67319 GCA_004027185.1 Glis glis
TATCTCTCTCTCTCTCTCTCTCTCTCTCTCTCTCTCTCCTCTCCTCTCCTCTCCTCTCCTCTCCTCTCCTCTCCTCTCCCCCACCAAATGCATACCTTTGGAACAGATCTCTTTCCTAATGTTTCAGACCTATGTTTCCAACTACTTTCTGGGCATATTTTCCCAGGTGTCTCATGGGTAACTTAAATTTAATATTTCTAAAATTAAATTCATTTACTTTTCTACCAGACTTGTCTTTTTTTCTTCATCCCTATATAAAATATGTTGGAGCCACCAGAATCTACCCAGACACTCTTAGTTGAAGTAGCTCATGATTTCTTTGTCAGGAACCCTCTTTCTTACCTATCCTCCACATGGTCTACTTTGAAAGGTCTTCCAAATCTACCCCTAACTCTCAGTTCCATTACCCTTGTTTGAGCTCTAAAAACAATTTCTTGTCTGAAATTGTGCAAGCATCTTAAATTGCTGCTTCTGTCCCTATTCTTTCTCTGGTTCCATGTATGAATATATCATGAATATACCCAGTGAAACAAAGACCTGACTTGTGTGAAAGCCCCGGATGGCTCACTAGTTATAGATCTGTATGTTCTGTCATGGCTTTAAGTGCTGCTCAACAACTCTTCTTGTCCCTTCCTTTCATGTGATATGCTTTGTTCTCTGTCCAAACCGCTATACCCACGGTACAAACTCTTGTTCAATCCTTTATAGCCAAATGATTCCATGTCTCTACTGGATTCCTGCAAGCAGGGCTGGATATCTCTATTTCCATTATGTTTACTGCTTTATATTGTAAATCTTTGTTTACACAGGTCTTTTCTAGTACATAATTTTTATACTATTTTAATCCAATTTTTTTGTGTGAAGTACCTTCAGAAACATTACTCAAGGAAATGTCAAATGTAAGTGTTTATAGATTGCTAGTCCATCTTCTTCACTTTACTTATAAAAACAGGGAGAAAGGGTTAAATAACTTATACAAGGTCCTAATTAGTTATTGGCAAATGTAGGGTAAAAACTCAAGTCAGTAGTTCTAATACTTCATTAGTACTTTTTTCTTTGCTCCACCCCTCCAACCTTAAAAATTAATACAATTTATTGTCAAACATTGCCTCTTGATAAAATGAGAAGTTTTGACTTGTGTATACTTGGCTTACGTATTTAGAACCCTTACTGCTATGAAGAGGAATCTTTGTGTTGGGATGTTTTAGTAGGACCAAGTGTGGGTCTCCTGGCAGAACCAGTGTGGGTCTTCATACTTGAGCCTTGGGGGATGGACCTATGGCTGCAGCTTCTGGGAGGAGAGTCAGTAGGCGAAGGGCAGAAGGCCAGGCAGTGATAGAGGTGAATTGTAAGAGACCCCAGGCCTCAGCTGGGATGAGCATGGGGCCTGTTGAGCTGAGAGTCTGAGGAGGTGGAGTCAGATCACTGATGAAGAAGAGGGCAGCTTCCTGCATTTCATTACTGCAGTTGCTCCTGAGCTCAGTGGCCCCATCCTTTCCTCTACCCCATATATTCTCAAGTGCCAAGTGCTCTGCATTTGTACAGGTTAGGGACTAGATATAGTACTTGATCACAGTGTAATTTGAATATGGTAAAAAGATATTCTCTATAATCATAATACACAGTATTAGTCAGCTTTTTCATTGCTGGGACCAAAATATTGGACACAAACAAGTTAGAGGAGGAACAGTTTATTTTGGCTCGCAGTTTCAGAGTGTCAGTCCATAGTCCACCAGCTCCAAGGCAGATATATCATGGCGACAGGCGTGAGGAGAAAAGCTCAAATCATGGTGTCAGTAGCAGGGAGCAAGGAGAGGAGGGGCCAGGAACAGGGATCATCCTCAAGGCCCCACCCCCAACACCCCACCCCCTCCTGCCATGTCCCACCTCTGAACCTTGCTGCACTGTGGATCAGGCTCCCAAGGGATGGCATGCACCAATGAAAATGTATATACAAACTAATGTTCAAAATGTTCTCCTTTCAGTGTTGTGAGAGAAAGGACTAGTTCAGGGACTACAGTTATTCAAGTTTTTTTTTTAACCTTATAACTACATTTTAAAGTCTCATGGTATCTGAAATGATGTCATAAAGTAACACAGAGTTCAAATGAAAACTTTTTTTTCCCCTACAATATTGGGGATTGAATCCAGGGGCATTCTACCTCTGAGCTAGACCCCCCGACCCTTTTTATTTTTTTATTTTGAGGCAGGGTCTCACTAAATTGCCCAGGCTGGCCTTGAACTTGTGATCTCCCTGCCTTAGCCTCCTGAGTAACTGGGATTACTGATGTGCACCACTGTGCCTTGCTCAAGTGAAATTTTGACATATTAATGTAGGCAATTATATTAGTTTATACTGCACATAGATCCAGATAGCTTCCAAGAGGGCTTGCAGGCAAATAGGTTGTAATCTGTTAAGTTTTAAAATATGTTGCTGTAATGTGTTTTTGTTTCTTTGCTAAATGTCTAGATTCTCTATGGGAAGAGGCAGAATCCCTAGGTGAAAAATCATGAATACCCCTACATGAGTTTTTGCATGGACCTGCTCCTCTGGGCAGTATTTTAATGATTGCTCTTTTATCCAGATATCTCATGCTCCTTTCACAAGGACTGCCTGCATCTAAAGTTTCTTCTCAATTTACATTCTTTTGCCTCTCCATATTTGCAAGGTCTGATTTTGCAGCATACAGCTTCAAATTAATAATGCAAATCATTTCTGTCCTCACAGCTGGAAAGCTGGACTTGTTGTGTATCACTGATACAGTGGACTTGCTCCAGGCCAGTGAAAAGCCCTGAACTCAGCACAAGTTAAGCTCGCTGGCCTTATTGTCCTATGCAGAGGCATCAAAACAACCCCCACGTGCATATGAGAGCACCAAGCTTAGAAAGAGGGTGGATCCTATAAGAGCATCTCACAAGCAGGATTGCATAGATAGGTATCTTGCTACCCCACTTTCAATCTTTTTCTACCTCATAGGATTGAAGAATGTAATTTAAAGATATGCGGCAAATTTCCTATTAAAGTCTCATTTTTTCTTTCTGTTTCTGTAACAATAAGAGAATACCCCTGTATCAAATAATTTAAGTACTTTTGTGTGATAACTTGACTCATTAGCTTTTGTTTAATATGTCATTGATCTTAGAAGCATTTAGGAGGCTTGGGTTTTCAAAGTTGCTCTAAGTCTTTTTGAGTCACATGACTTATATACTGCTCTTCAGGGACCTAGACCTTTTTAAATTTTTATTTTATATAACAGAAAGGGGACCAAACTCCTGGATTTTGCTGAAATGTTTTAAATTCTCACTAGAGATTCCTCTCCTCTACCTGCACTCTAATTCGAGCATCCCATGTCTCCATGGTATTCAGGAGGAAGAAGACAGGAAAGCCTTTTCTTTCCTTTCCTTTCCTTTCCCTTTCCCTTTCCCTTTCCCTTTCCCTTTTCCCTTTTCCCTTTTCCCTTTTCCCTTTTCCCTTTTCCCTTTTCCCTTCCCTTCCCTTCCTTTTCTTTTCTTTTCTTTTCTTTTTTCTTTCTGCATTGGGAATTGAACTCAGGGACAGTATACTTCTGAGCGAAATTCCCAGCCATTTTTATTTTGAAAGAGGCTCTTGCTAAGTTGCTGAGGCTGGCTTCGAACCTGTGATCTTCCTGCCTTAGCCTCAGAAGCACTGGGATTACAGGCAGGTACCACCATGCTCGACTTCATATTCTCTTTTTTTTTTTTTTTTTTTTTGCGGTACCGGGGATTGAACCCAGGGGCGTTCTACCTCCACATTATGCCCCCGGCCCTATTTTTTTATACTTTATTTTGAAACCAGGTCTCACAAAGTTGCAGAGGGCCTCACTAGGTAGAGAGAGAGAGAGAGAGAGAGAGAGAGAGAGCTGAGGCTGGCCGCGAACCCGGATCCTCTGGTCTCCACCTCCCAAAGTACTGGGATTACAAGCGTGCGCCACCACGCCCGGCCAACTTCATATTCTTTTACAAACCTAACATCTAAGGCATCTAACACCTGGTTGGAGACAATAGTCAGACATGTTCAAGATTTAAGGAGTGGAAGCTTAGATTGATAATAGACTAACTGAATAATCTGTGCACTATAGGGGACAATCCCTATGCTGGGAGCCTGATCTAGGCCAGAAAAAGCAGATGCTTCTGCTGTGAGAGTTACAGTGATCCTCTTTTGCCCTGCAGGTAGTGTGCACCCCATACAGGACTACTTGGGAGATGTAAGAACTCTTGATCTTGCGTGGCACGGCCTGATGAAGACTTTCGTAGTGGGTATCTGATTGAGAATTGTAGCATTCCAATAGAACTGCTCATTCAGAACCCAGGCTCAGATGGTTGAGTTTCTCTTCTCCCAATCTTTGGTTCTATGCTTTTGTTTACTAATCCATAAGGAGTATACTGTAGCATTGCTATAGTTTACGTGATCATGAATGAGCAGCCTGGCAAAGATAACTTTCTAGATGGCACAGACAATAGATGACCCGTAGTAGTTAAGATCTTCAGAAAATTTCCTGATTACACTGATCATTTCTGACTTATTTGTAATTCTTTTCATGAAGTGGAAATACCATATTCTGAAAATGTGGAGACCATGGTTTATAGATCACTTGCTGAAGGAGATGAAAGTTTTTTTTTACTTTATTGAGGTATATTCGTGTGTAATAAATTGCGTATTTGTACTGTACAGTCAGAAGAGTTTGACATGAGACCATGAGACCACTGCCACAATCAAGATGACATTTCCACCAACCCCCAAGGTTTCCTCTGACTGCTTTGGAATCTATCCCTTTCTCTACCCCATCTTCAGATGAACTCTGAGCTGCTTTCTATCACTACAAATTGGTTTATGTTACTATAATTTTATGTAAATGATATCACAGTACATACTCATTTTTGTCTGGCTTCTTTAGTTCAGCTTAATTACTTTGAAATGTGTCCATGTGGTTGCATCTATCAATAGTTCATTCTTTTTTATTGCTGAGTAGTATTTTATTATATGGATATACCACACAATATGTGAAGTAAGGGTCGATGTCCACTTTTTCATATAGCTATCCAGCTGATCCTGCACCATTTGTTGAAAACATTTTTCATTCTCCATTGAATGGCCAAGCTACCTCTATCAAATATCAGAAGCCATATATGTATGCATCTTTCTCTAGTTTATCTCATTAATCCATATGTGTATATTTCTCTAACACTTCAATGTCTTCTTGATTACTCTAACTTCCTAAGTGTTTATAATAAGTCTTTAAAAGTTATTTTTAAAGTCGTTTATATTTTCTTATAAACTTTAGAAACAGCTTGTCAAATTCTAAAAAGAGCCTGCTACAATTTTGATTAAGAGTAATGAGACTTCAAATTAGGTCTTTTTATCTTTTGTTTATTTTCAATTTTGGTACTGGGGATTAAACTTAAGGATGCTCTACCCCTGAACTACATCCCTAGCCCTTTTTATTTTTATTTTGAAATGAGATCTTATTAAGTTGCTGAGGGTCTTGTTAAATTGCTGAGACTGGCCTCAAACCTGCGATCCTCCTATTTCAGCTTCCCAAGTACTGGGATTATAGGCGTATGCTACCCCACCTGGCAAATTAGGTCTTTCTAGGTATACAGCAAAATAAACATCATTAGCTCTCAAGTATAAAGTTTACATTTTTTGGCTTAACTTTGGATTCACTTTCTTGCAACTTTTTACTAAAATTTCCATGAAGATACGTAGAACATATCTCCAAGCTACTCCAGCCCTTAATTTTTCATTTTGAAGCAGGGTCACACAAAGTTTCTAAGGCTGGCCTGGAACCTGGAATCCCCTTGTCTCAGTCTCCCAAGTACTGGGATTACAGGTGTGCATCACCACTCCTATCTGTAATCATTTTATTTGAAAACCTATTCCAACTGACAAAGTAATGACCCCCCCAAATAGGAACAGGAATAACTATAAATGTATACATACAAGTTTAGATATAGATTAACCATTAGAATAGTAACAAGCTGAGAGTAATGCCTTAGTAATTATAATAAATAAGATTATAGACATAAATGCCAATGTAAAAGGCTATTCCTGAGTGTGTGTGTGTGTGTGTGTGTGTGTGTGTGTGTGTGAATATACACATTTCTTAAATTTGTGGTAAAATGCACATAACATAAAATTAGCAAATTAACCATTTAAAGTGTACAATTCAGTAATGTTAATTATATTCACATTGTTGTATAACCAATCTCCAGAATTTCTCATCTTGCAAAACAGAAACTATATCCCCATTAAGCTACTCGCCATCCCCCCTGCCCAGCCCCTGGCAGCCACCATTCCATTTTGCTGCTCTCAGTCTGACTCTAGATATCTTCTATAAGTGAAACCATATACGGTATTTGTCTCTTTGTGACTGGCTTATTTCCAGATTACATTTTTAAGAACTCAAAATAGGAGGAGGTAGGGGGCTGGGAAACTAGGAATGGCAGATTTGTGTTTTCTTTTTAAAATAATTTGATTTTGTATTTGGATTTTGCTACAGTCTTTACTCTCTCTGTTTTTGCTTAGATGAGTTATTAGGTAAACCAGCGATTCAGTGTCAAGTACACTTTCAGCATCTTGATGTGGTCATGTGACTTTTTCTCTATCACAAGGATAAATTTTCCGAATGTGAACTGTACTCTTTCATTGGAATAAACAGTAATAATAATCATATGTTGTTCTTTTGATAGTATTGCTATATTCAATTTGATGGTATTTTGTCTAGGATTTTCAAAGTTGCATGTATATGTGTGTCTGAGCTTTTGTTGATTGTTTGCTTACTTCTCTCTGGTGAGGCAGGTTACGAGTTGAGGTAGTCAAGTTCTGCTGACCTCAGAGAGGCTCATAAGAGACCTTTCTTATTCAGTAAGCTTGTCATCAAGGCCTGAAATAGTATAAATAGCATTGGGATTTAAAGGATGGATAAAAGATAGATAAAATCCAGCTGTGCACCCATCTGGATCTGGCGCTTTTTCCAAAGGTGGCTCTTTAATCACCTTTCTGTTCTGTTCCAGGGCTGTCAGATTTTAAAGGACATATGAATCACCTGCAGGCTTTGTTAAGCCATAGGTTCTGATTCCCAGGGACTTGGCGGAGCCTGTCCTTCTGCATTTCTAACAAGCTCCCAGCTTATGCCAGTGCTTTTCATTGTACTGTTTGGTTCATTGCTAGCAGAGTGCTTCCCAAACTTTGCTACACGTTGGAATCACTTGAGGCAACTTTTAAAAAGCACTGGTGTCCAGGTCTCACCCCAAAGCAATTAAGTCAGAATAGCTGGGGTTGGAAGCCAAGCATAAGTTGGTTTTAAAAACCCCAGGTGGTTCCAATGTTGAGCAAATTTTGGGAACCACTGTACCAGGGTAATTGGACGATTTCAGATTTTCCACTTCTTTGCAATTTTGGTTACTTTTATTTTACTAAGTAATTGCCCATTTAAGTTTTCAAAGTTGTGGTCAATAAGTTGTATGTGTTATTCTTTTATAATTCTTTTAATGTTTTTGGTTTCTATGGTTATGTCTCCTTTCTATTCTTGTACTTGCATATTTTTAATTCCCTTTTTTCCTTAATCAGTCTTGAGAATGGTTTTTCTGTTTTGCTGGTCTTTTCAGAGAATCCTTTTGATTCATCATTTTAAATATTGCTCTTCTTTCTGTTAATTTCAGCTTTTATCTTGAATTCTATCTTTTAAATTTTTCTTGTTTTGCTATTCTTTCTCTCATCTTATGTTAAAAAAATTAGTTCCTTTTATTTTGTCTTTTCATTGCTTGCAAGGTAGTTTGTAATTTCTCTTTGGTTCACTGTTTATTTTCTTAATTTCCAGGTAGTTCAGAAAATTAATCACTTTTTATCATTTATTGCTAATTTTATTTACCAAAGATGAAATAGTATGGTCTAAAAAAGTCTGCTTTTAACGATGTGTCATCTCTTTAGTCAAGGATTGACCATTTTTTTAAGTTCCATGGACATATCAGTGAAGTTTAATTTATACTTGCATAATATAAAGTTAGTCTTTGTCTAATAGTTATGTTCATCTCTGAAAGAGATGTATTAAAATTTTTCATGGATTTCTGATTCCCACTGATGATTGTATTTTTATCAAATTTCTCGTGCATTATAGTTTGGGGTTTATATACTTTTTCCCAATATTGTTTTCTTCATGTGAGGTTTATGACTTATCTTCCTTAGTAATTGTGCCTTATAGCCACTCACAGCTTTTATTCTAGTCATTGTAATTTATCTTAAATTCTTTCTTAACCAATGCTATCTAACATCGCTTTCTTTTTGTTTGAATTTGTGTGATTTCTCTTTGAAGACTTATTTATTTACCACCTTTTTTTCTTGTTATTACTATCACTTTAAGTGTATTCCTTAAAAATAGCTGGATTTTATTTTCTTCAGTTGGTTTAACACTTTATCGGGAAATCCAGTCTGCTTACATTTATTGTAATTATTTATGTATTTGACTTTCCTTCTTTTTTTTACTTATTTTTACATATTATTTTCTTATTTTTGCTGCCTTGGTTACATTCTTGTTCACTGTGTTTTGCTTTCTCTTTGTTAATTTGGAAGGTCTACCTTTTGTTTCTCTGCTCTTAAAATGAAATGTCTACTTCTTTACTATTATTTGAAAATAATATACAGATTTTATATCAACTCGTAGGTACTATGACTATCACATGTTTTAGAGAAAAGAAATGAGAGGTATAGAAAACATGCCTCTGCCTGTCATAGTAAGGGCAGAGCTGAGCCTTGGAATGTTCACTCTAGAGCCACCTTTTAAGTAGTATGTATTTGGGGGAGGCATTCCTTACACACCCATAGATAAGATAAAAGGCATCCATAGAATTTTAGTTATTTTATAATTTTATTTTACCATAAAATATACATAGCCCACTTAGTAAACTATAAAAAATCTCTCCCAATGAATTTAAAAATCAGAAGAGGAGCCAGGCATGGTGACAGAGGCCTGTAATTCCAGTCCTTGGGAGGCTGAGGCAGGAGGATTGCAGGTTTGAGACCAGCTTCAGCAATTTAGTGAGATTCTCAGCAACCTAGTGAGACTCTGTTTCAAAACAAAAAATAAAATTGGCTGGAGGTGTGGCTTGGAGGTAGAATGCCCCTGGGTTTAATCCCCAGTACCACAAAAACAAACAAACAAATAAAGCCAAACAAATAAAAATCTGAAGAGTTAAAGATTTTCTTGGAGTATAAGTTAAATTGCATCTTTAATTTCTGAGTCTCTCCCAGGTCACTTCAGTCACCATCAGGAATTTGCATTTCATAGTCAGAAAAAAACTTAATTCTAAATTAATATTAGAATATTGACTATAAGATTCAGTTTCTGTGCAAAGAGTCATCTTTGTAATGATTAATATTTTTATTTCATAATCACTGTTTCTAGCATTGTAGTTCAGATCAGTTGAGAAACTTGAGAGAGAACTATACCTCATATATAGTTTTAAGAACATTAAATTACCTTAAGAGTAGAAAGCAATAGTAGAGTAATAGTCACACTAGACTTGAAGTTGCCTAATAATCTGACGCAGACTTAGGGAAGATAACTTTACCAGTGCGTTTTTGCCCAAACTTTCAAGAACTTTTTATGAATCCATTTTTTTGTTCTGTTCTAGAGTATAAAAAAATAACAGTCTTCCAAATCATTTTCTAAGGCCTACAAATAATGCTGCAAATGAAAACTTGACAAATAATATTCAGAAATTTCTACAAAAGTTTTCCAAGTAGACAAAATATGGAAGAAACTATGAGCAAGCCAGTTCATCAGTAAATTAAAAGAATTCTCTCCTGTGGATGAATAAATATAATTTAGTCTAAGAATCCATAATATAACATTCCAATAAATGGTATAATGAAAAGATATAATTTCATTAGTAGTGAACATTATCACTAAATGTTAATTTCTAGACGTAATCTCATGATATTAGGAATAAAATATTCATGCTAACAGTTCTTGCTTTACATATTTAAATTTTTTGATGTTGTGGTTTTTTTAAAATACTCTATTTCCAAAAATTCTTTTTAAAGAAAGAATGTATATGTATGCGAAAAATCCAATTTTATCTTAATTAAGTAAACAAAAATTATAATAATATATTTATAATAAAATTATAAATAATATATCTTTCCCCTAACAACTTGCCACAATTAAAGACAAATCCCTACTGTCATGTAATCCAGGGTGGTAAGATGGACATGTTCATGATCTACCCTGGGGAATATAACTTGGCAAAAACCTTTATGCAAAGCATCTTGACAGTTTTTACCAAGTGTTTTAGAAGAGTTTATGGCCTTTGACCCAGCAGTCCTACTTCTGGGAACTCCAGCTTAAGGAAATCATGAGAATTGCTGACAAAAGATTTGTGTATGAGGATGTTAATAGCAGTGTTGTTTATAGTATATTTTTAAAATGGGAAATAACCTAAAATGCCAAACAATAAGGGAATGATCAAATAAACAATCATATGAAGTATGATACAGCCAGGCAATGTACACTCATAAAAATCGTGCTTTTGAAAACTATTTAATCTAAAGGGAAAGATGCAGTGTTAATAGAAAAAATCAGAATCTGAGTTTACTTAAATAAACCTTGATTTTAATTTTTAAAAATGCATATATATATATATATATATATATTATATGCAGGTAAAAGTTTAAAAACTGGAAGGAAATACTGAAAAAATATAAGAACATATTCATATAGCACTATCAGAGTGTTAAAGTTGGGAAATTTCTGACTTTTTGGTTACTAAAATCTCACCACTTATATTTCATATTGAAGGACAAACTTAATTCTAAATTAATATTAGAACATTAACCTTGGCTACAGACTGAGACCCCATCTCTGTGCAGCATTATCTCTGTGATGCTTAATATTTTTATTTCATAGTCACACATTTCTCCAGCCTTAATTCTGGACAGTTAAGATCAGTTGAGAAACTGAAGGTAGAGCTGTGTCTCATAACACCACTACTAGAAATTCACCCATACATTAGTTGTAGTATCTGCAATTATCAGATTGACAAGAGCTCGGGTGAAATCATCTCATCCTCTCCCCTTTGCACCATAAACGAAGAGTCAAGCCATCTCTTACATTCTGCTGAAGGAAGCACAGAATTGGAATAAAGGGCTACACAATGCCTGTGAGATGTCTCGTCTACCTATGTTTTCTCCAGATAAACAATGCAGGAAAACCGCCATGGAAGAAAGTGGAATCTGAGGGTTGCCCTGGGCTTCAGAGGTATGTTTATCAGGTTTTCTACCCAAAGTGTGAACTCCTACATCCAGTGGTAGCCTTTAGATCCACTGGGAAACTTCCTGCTTCAGTAGGAAGTTTCTTCATCTGTCAAATGGCGGTAATACTACAACATATCTCCCAGGATAATTGTGAGCTTTATGCAAATTCTCATTTGTGAAGGTTTTAGTGCAGTGGCTGGGTGGGCATATGTTGGTTATTAATACCTTTGCAGCTTCACATTCTTTTTTTAGGACTTTTTCACTAGATAGCAAATCTGTTTATGAAGCCAAAAAACAGCTCCTGGAACTATGCAGAATAAGTCTAATCCACTATCTACATTAATGGTCCTTCAAATCCTTGAAGACAGCTTTCATGAATTTAATAACTGCTTTCCATGTGGCCCTTTTTTTTCAATTTCAAGAATAGAACACAGTAGATCATAAAAATGAGTGTTATCAGTCTTCCTTTGGATTTTCTATGTAAATGTTGTTTAACATTCAAATGGTGCTGATTATAATTTGAGATATTAACAGTTAGATATGTCATTGTGTCTCTCTGTTATTGTTTGTAAAGGGGGTTAAACACTATATTAACTTCTGAGTAGTGATTTACTGTGGCTTTTGTTAGAGAAAAATAAAAAAGAAGTAAAATAATGTAATTTGATATTGCCTTTGAGACTTTTCAGTTTGCGGAGCTCTTTATTTCCTACTGAATTTTATTATTTTTTTTAAAAGCATACATGTAGTGTAAATACAGCATTACACGAATACAGAGTTGTTCTTTTCTTCCTGGCGTAAGCTGTTGTGTAATATTGCTCTGTAACCATTAAGCAGCTGCTCTGCCTCAAAGATGCTCATATTTCCTTTGGTAGATGAAGGGAATTTACTATATGAATGTATCCAAATTGCTTTAAGATCGTTGGCCTTTGTATCAGCTACTGAAATTTACAGTGGTAAATGTAACATGTGAAAACTGTGTTTCTGAAAGGCCCCCGTGAACCTAGGGGCATTCTACCTCCGAGCTACACCCCCAGCCCTATTTTTTTATTCTTTATTTTGAAACAGGGTCTCACTAAGTTGTGGAGGGCCTCACTAAGTAGCTGAGGCTGGTGGCCAACCTGTACCTGTCTCAGCCTCCCAAGTACTGGGATTACAAGTGAGCAGTACCTTGGCTTTTTGCTGAGTCTCAGCCTCTATACTGTTGCTGAGCTCCTGAGTCATTGCAAAATCCTCACCAATTATTTTGCCAGAGTCCTCAAGTATTGTCTCCTGTATACTGGAACAAACGCTATTAGGTCCAGTATTTCTTTCTTTCTTCTCCCTGTCTTGGGGCTTGTCCATTGCAAAGGCTGTGCTGTTTGCAAATGTGTGTGAAGTTGGCAGGTGTCTGCTTCAGCTGCTTCTCCCAAGCTACCCCCTTTCCTGATTCCGATCCACTCCAGGCTACCCCCTTGGCTGACTCCCACCCCTTTTGGCTCAATGTTAATAGACAGGCATAACAGTGGGTCCTTTGGAACCTTCCCCTCACTGAAGTCTCTGTGCTTCATGCAGGAGTGGAGCTCAGTGGAACCTCTGGGGTTGCATTTTACCTGGTGGGTTCTGACATATTTCTGAACATTTCCCTAGTTTTGTAAAATAACTTGTAGATAGATTTCAGTTCCTTAGAACTGGGGAGACTGGGAGTGGTGAGTGGAGAAGCACCCTGCTACATTCTGAATTACCTTTTCTGAGACAGTCATTGTGTTTTGTCTGTGTTGGATAGAGTCGGCCTTGAGGTGGCTCATCACTCCCTTCATGATTTGTCTCCTACTAGGTCCACACCTCACTCCATCTAAGTGGGCATGGTTTAGAAGCAGATGGACCTCTGATTGCTCATTGATATGCTAAGGAAATGAACTTCAGATTACAGCTACATATTGAAATGTTATGTGTTTACAAGAGATATAAATATATTGAAATAGTTAACATTTATTCTCTTATTCAATGTATTTTATAAGTATTTTTGAGCCCCTCCTATTTAAACACTTATAGTACTTTGGTTGTTATTTTGTACTAAACTCCTAAAGTTACACATTAGTACACAACAAAAGCAGAGATATAATCTGACCCTATCATTACTCTCTCATTGTGCCCCCACACCTTAGCAAACTCTTCAGTAAAGGAGTTCCAGGGAATGACAAGGGTACAAGGGTTAGTATAGTTATCAGTCAATGTTAAATCAGCTATACCTACATTGTTATGAAATTACTAAATTGTTAATTTGTGCACTTGTTTCAAAACATTGAACTTAAAATTTTGGTTCTGTATTTAGTAGTTACTCTGTGTATAACCAATGAGTTCATTGTTGAGGGAGATACATAGATGAACAATACCCAGGCACTCCTCTAAATGAAGGAACTGATAATCCAGCAAGGATTCAAGACTTGAAAACAGGTACTTGGAAAATCTGAATGTGTGAAAGTGTGAAATAAGTACAAGTTAGTTGTGATGTGCATACAGAAGAAAGGGATTCTTTCTGGCTGGGCCCAGGGGTGGAGGGGAAGAGGACGAGGAAGGTGGAGTAGCGGTTTATGGAGGGCAGTGGTTGAGCTGGACCTTGAAGGACCCGAGTACAGTGTGCAGAAAGCCTTCTGATGAGAGGGAGCAGCAGGAGAAACCCAAGGGCAGACCTCTGCAGACTACCAGTGATCTTGTCTGGTTAAGTATATGAGCTGTGGCACAGATAAATAGTGTGTTTATATTTAGTATATTTACCTTATTAAGTTAGCCATATATAAAAGTAGCTATAATGAGCTATTCTTTAAGACCAACAGAAACAACAAAATCTTTGTATGCAATGATAACTTATGGCGGTCTAGAAAATTAAAAAATCTTTGTCCCCAACCAAGCAAAGGGTGTCAATTGTCCCTTTTTTTGTATACATGACTTTTAGTACCTTGTATAATACTAGTCATATAGAAGTTTCTAAATAATCACTGAAATGAATTCAGCTGGGTGAAAAATTAATTACTCAAGAAGTTTCCTAAAATAGAAGTGCATCAAATAGGGACATTTTGTTATTCTCTTAAGAATTTTTTTTCCAGAGGAATGACTTAATATGAGCTCTAAGTTTTATCACCAGTTGAGACCTTGTAATTCCTTTTTACTCTTTCTTTCATTCTGTTTCTAAAGAGGCTGGACTAGTGGGTATAAAACAATGTTCACACATGCATGGCTCCTCAGTTCACAGCAGTGAAGCGTGTGTGTCAAGGAAATGATTTCTGTCTTTTCATGCTATTATGGTTAAAAAGCGATGGTGACAGACATGACAGTGATTCCAGTACTTGGGAGGCTGAGACAGCAGGGTTGCAGATTCAAGGCCAGCCTCAGCAACTTAGTGAGTCCCACAGCAACTTAGGGAGACCCTGTTTTAAAATAAAAAATAAAAATGGTTGGGGATTGGGGCATAGGGCAGAGGTAGAACATCCCTGGTTTAATCCCCAGTACCACAAATAAAGATTTACAAATAATTTGAGCCCATGTGGAGTTCAGTGTGTGTAATTCAGTGTATGACTGATTGGTGGCTCTGGTGGCTAATCTTAATTTTTTTGGTCACATTTAACTAGTGGGTTTTATATTTTTTCTCATTTAGTATTCATAACAACTCCATGAGGTGGGTGATTTCATTATCTCTAATTTATAGGTGAAGAATCCGAGGCACAGAGAGGTCCAATAACATGGCCAGGACCATAACTAGTGAATTGTGGCTCTCCCTTGAGGTCCCCATGCGGCTGACCACCGGACCTCACCTCCTGCACCAAATCTAATCCTTTGGCCAGCCCTACAGCTTTATGCAAAATCCATTCAAATTGCCAGTTCTTAGAGCTCAGAGAGTTTTGCCCCTAGAAGTAGTATTTCAGTTCTGAGGATTTTCAGACTCTCCTTATCTTCTCCCTGGGAGAGCAGAAAGTAAGCCATATCCCTCCTTCTAAGTTGTTTTCTCCCTCATTACTCTCATTATACTCCTTTGACATAGAGGAGAATTGAGGGAGCATTACTGTTGTTCCCAGTGTCCTCATCTCTAGTTCTCCACATAGCAGTACATTCTCAGTCTCCTGGACCCTGGGCTTAGAGGACACACAGGGGTCCTGTACATTCCTGGAGGCCTGGATTCACTGTCGTTTTTCTACATCACGTGTCCTGTTCTGGAAATAAAGGGTGTCCAAGGAGTAATAGCCAGAGTAAGGAAAGCTCTGAAATCATGGAAGGTATATTAAAAGGTGCACAGAAATAGGTTGATGCAAAGAAGTATTTGCTGTGTGTACAAGTTCCACTTTTGTGTTACTAGTGACCCTGGAAAAAGGGTGGGAGTGCTGGTAACAGCAGCTCACTCTTCTTTAATCAGTGAAGGATTTGTGAAAGAACAGTGGTTTCAAGAGATCTTTGAAGTATTTCCAACAAAGTGCTAATTGTGGTTGTGGTTTTCCTTTTTCTTTCTTCCCCTTTTCCCCCCCTTTTTGTTAATGGGTAGACTTTAGCCAACCAGGTGCTACAGAGTCCAATGTGTTTAATGAGAGCACTGAACCTTCATTCTGTACGCATGGACCATGGCAAATAAAACCATATCATTTGCTTTGTACATTTAGAAAGTTAAGAAAGAAATTTTCCTAGGAGGTTATTTAGCATCTGTACTTTTTATTTTGTTTAAGAAGTCCAGTTTGCATTCATAAGAGTTTTGCATTTACTTGTCCTTATTCTAACCATTCTTGATTTTTATTCTAACGTTTCTTCTTAAAATAAACAAATTCTAGTGTTTAATCATTTATTTTACTTTCTGTTTATGCCAATCTTTTTCCCCTTTACATTTCTTTTTAGGATACCTTGAGGATAGTTTTGTAAAATCTGGAGTCTTCAACGTATCGGAACTTGTGAGGGTATCCAGAAGTAAGTAAATTGTTTTCTTATTATTCAAGTGCACAGTATGATATATTTTATATTTTGAACTGTAAATGCAGTTTGAAGAGTGACTATATGTTAGGAGAATTAGAATTTTAAAATCTCAAATCTTTTGATGAAATCATAAGTGAATATATTATGTCTGATTTTCTAAAATATTCACATTCAAATCATCAAAACTTTCTGTTGTAACAAAATTAATTTTTAGGCTGTTGTTATTGCCATGTTATTGATAGTCATTTAATTCAGTTCTTTCTGTGACCATAGATGGGCATTTATATCAAAGGAAGTGTGATTAATTAAATGTGCTCTGTGTTGTTACGATAACCCACATAAGTTTCCTGTAGATAAGTGCTTTTTCATTTTGCTAACATTTTGGTGGGGGCTGGAGATGTACAGGATATACACACTAACTTGCAGAGTGTAGAGGGATGCAGAAATTAACTTTGCAGATTGTAGTTAGATATAGATAGAAAGCATTGTTATCCAGAACAATGCCCGATTGTTTTAACTGGCCACCTCACCTGAGACACCATTCTTGACAGGCTGGGTCAGATTTTTCTTGGGCAAGCTCACCTGGCTGGCTACCTAAGCAATGGGAAATTTCCTTGATTAACTCTTTTACGTATTAGAAGTATGTGCAAATGTATCTAAGATGCAGATCTTAACACACTGGTTATATTAAAGGAGGCGACTCCTTTCTTGTTCCCATCTCCGATTTAGTTTGTTCATGTCACTCTGAACGGTGTGGAGGTTTTTTACCTGACATTTTGATAGAAGGTGTCACAGTTTGGAGTGATGTTATTCAGAGGGTGAGGTGGCACTCTGATCCTTGTTGTGTTTCTCATTTGGGTCAAATTCAGAGGTCATGAATAAGAATTGGGATGATCAAAAAAGAACAGAGAGAAGCAGTTACTGAGTGTCAGAGTAAGCAATGCTTCGGAATTGTGTTCAGTGAAGGAATCTCCAAGCCAGTAGGTGATTATGTCTTTTGAACCATAGTTTCTCAAATAGCTCAGATTTCTACAGTGGCCAGAACAAATAGCATTCATCAGAGAATGATACACATGAGCATTCGAAACCTTATGTAACATCTGTTGTACCCCATGTTTAGGACAAATGGTCCTAGACCAGACTCAGTTAAGGCGGGGAGCATTTATTACCGCGGGGCCACCACTCCCCAGCAAGTCAAAAAATGGCAGCCTCTTCTACAGTTCACTGGTTCCTTTTATAGAGAGCAAGCAGAGTTCGTGGGGGTATGCTCGGAATCGACCAATCATAGTAAATTTTCCTTATTTAGAAGCAAGGGGGTAGGTCTAGGGGCGTGGGCTGAGCACCCAGGCAAGGGTCAGAGATTGGTCTGGGCGGAAGTGACGCTTGCTCCCATGGTATCGGAAGTCCAGTCTGCGCTGGCCGGCCAGAGCCCAGAGCTGTGGGCTGCGAAGCATGGTCCTAGGGGCGATAAGGGCAGGAACTGGTTTCGTCCTTGGGGGACTGGCTTTTTCCTTGGGGCGGTAAGGGCAGGGAGTTGAATTTTAGAGTAGAAAATGAGGCTAAAAAATTACTTTTAGGGCATGTTATCACACATCTTTTCTGGTATAATTCTGGAGTAGATAAATGTATGACCAAAAGACATGGGTCCACTTACCTGAGGGCACCATAGGAGATGAAAATCAAATGTCTGTATCCCAGTATCTCTAGGATATGTATTTGCTGGGCAGGAGGATTCAGATGGTTTCCTCCAGTGCCCGAGGCCACAGGCCTTTTATGTATTTTTCAAATCAATATATGATATGTGAAGGCCTCTAACATTTAAGAATTTAAATTTAAATTTAAATTTGGAAAGGAATATGCCTGGCTTGTTCACTACCACATTCCAGCATCATGTAAGCCAGGGGATATTTGAAGATGTGTGTGTGTGTGTGTGTGTGTGTATGTATATGTGTGTGTGTGTGTGTTTTCCTGATGTTGCTTAGCAGAGAGTCTGCTATAGTTAAGACGCATATGAAATTGTTTGCTTAAATTTGTACTTCTCTAAGTTCTGTGATGTATTTTCATCCTTTCTATGAGAAAGGCAGTGGAGTCATCTGTAAGAAAATATTTATTTAATACCTCGTTATAGGTAACATTATCCTAGGTGCTCTCAAAGGAGAACCACTGTGGAACCTTTGAAAGCTCTCAGGCGTATTTGGAAAAATCTGAATTTCAAACATAAAACAATAGACTAAAATACCGTTCTATAATAACAATTTAGAAAAAAGGTAAATTTTACATACTTCATTCATTCACTTTAAATTCATACTGTCATTTCTTTGAGGTTTTTAGGGTGTTATAACAAACATTACTGATTTGTAATTAGTACATTAATTATCCATATTCATTCCTAAATTAATTTATTCAGCATTTAGTTTCTCCTCCATATGTAAATAGGTGTTCATGAAGTGCTTGAGAAGTTATTCTCCTAAGTGTTTTTATATATTCACATTATAATCTTGTTTACACAAATTGAACTTCATTGTTTATGAAATAAGGGTTTGCTAAGTCAACATAAACCTCAGCACAACCCTTAAACCGTACATCACACATTCTGACTTCTTGAGGGTTCATGGTGTTAATGGCTCTGTCCTCTAGGGTTTTACTATCATATGACCCACTAATGTGTATGTTGACTTTAGCTAATGAAGCTATTCAGTTTTAGGATAGTGATCTCTCTGTTGAATGATATTATCTCCATCTTAAAAGTTGATTTAGGATCAGCTTTTGGAGTGAGGAGAACAATAAGAGAGATTAAGGGTTGGCCTCTAACCCTTAGAATCTGAGGTTCTTTGGTGCTTTTTTCTAAGAGGATATTGGCAACCTCTTAAATGTGATTTGCAGCTTTTAGCTTTTCTGCATCTCTCTGGGAGAAGTCCTACCCCTGATCTTAGCATCAGCTGTGAGTTCTTCCAGAGGGTTTTCGACAGGAAGATCTGACCGAGACTTGCTATTCTCATATGTTCACCTTGTTGCTAAATAAATTATGTGTGCTGTCTTAGTATTTTGGCCATATTTATTATCAATCTAATTTTCCTTTTTGTAATCTACCATTTACTGTTAGAATGCATACTAAATTTTTATAGTGTCAAGTGTGAAAATTATTTTTATTGCTGTCTTGATACTGTGGAATAATTCTTCTTGAACAAAATTTAGAAAAAAGAATTTATGAAGATTTAAAAAAAATTATTGTTTTGCCGGGTGTGGTGGCTCATGCTTGTAATCCTAGTACTTGGGAGGCTGAGATTGGAGGATCCAGGTTTGCTACCAGCCTCAGCTACTTAGTGAGGCCCTCCACAACTTCGTGAGACCCTGTTTCAAAATAAAGAATTAAAAAATAGGACTGAAGTTGTAGCTTGGAGGTAGAATGCCCCTGAGTTCAATCCCCAGTACTGCAAAAAAAAAAAAATATATCGTTTTGATATAAATTACACCCAGTATGTTTATGGTCAAGCAAACTGTGTTGACTTTTGAGCCATATATATCCAATAGAAATTATAAATTTTTACCTCAATATTGCATAATTATAATGATTTAGAAATAGTTTCCAAAAGATACAATGTACAAGCTTCCTATTAGTAACTCAGGTCTCCGAGTCTTATCCATTACTCTTGTAGGAAGCCAGAGAGATAGGTCACATTCTCTGAGCCCCTCAAATGCCCACTTCTAACACATACCCTGTTTCCAATGTCACATAGAAAATGGTTCTGATAATGAATTTTAAAGCATGTGGTTAGTGTGGGATTTCTTTCCTCACTTTTTTTTTTAATCTTGGGTGTACCTCAAGCCACAACAAACATAGCTACATCTTCAAACATAGCTATCTAATTCAAATCATCAGGCACAGTTACACATTGCATATAAATATTTTCTGTGTAAAAGAAGGTTAAAGTATGTTATATAAAATGAACAATCTAACAGAAGGAAGATGCTTCAGAAGTTTGGAGCTGAGACTCATTACATATATATTGATTAATTTTTAGTAGAGGAAGAGAGATGTTTGTTGTCTATTCCTTCCTGCAATAGTTTATGCTTTCTGATCATACTCTCCTAAAAATATTTTAAGTTAATCTCGGCCTGCCTGATATTAAAATAGAACTCAACTGATAGTGAATACAGTTAGCAGGCTTATTAAAAATTCTGGGTGAAAAAAAAGATCGGAAATCTGTAGTCCCTTTGGAAATTTTTATCCAACTGGAGGCTGTTAGGAGAGAGAGGAAGATTAAGTAGATCATGTGTTCTTAGAGTGAATTTCAAGGGCTCTAGAATTTTGTTGCCAAGCCCTGGGACACTCTCAGTAGAAGTTTCTGAAGGCCTGAAGGAGAATATAAACTGACCTTAAACTTTGTGTTTGGACACCAGCCTGCCTGGGATCCACATTGCAGACTTTGCTCCTACAGTAACCCCAGTTGGGAATAGTCTTCTTTCAATATCTTGCTCATTCTCCAATGTCCAGTGCCAGCCAGATATGGCTCTTCCAGGGACTTCTTAGACTATCCAATCCTGAAAATCCTACAGCATTGATTGATCATGCTATTCATTTGGGCAGTTCCATTGTAATCTACATTATCCTTGTATGTATATGATTTGTACAACTGTTTTGTGTTGTTTACCCAACTTGTTGCCCAATATGTTTATTAAGGGCTGGGCTATCTGAAACTATTTTGTATCCATTGCAATACCTGCCAGTAATAGATACCATCAGTAACTTTTGAATGCACAAACCTTCAGCAAATTGATTCATTTATGTCACTTCACCTACTTTTAGCACATTTTTTAACTGTCCCATTTTTGCTAATCACTCCTTCTACCAGGGAAGAAATTGAGGGAGAAAGCAAAGAAGGTTGGGAACTCTGTGGAGGACCTGTAATGCCCGAGAAATGATGCTGGGCTTTTATCACCCCTTATCTCATTTCACCCTCAAACTAATCACATTTCCAATTTATAGTTTAGGAAACAGAAGTGCATATCGTGTAAGTGGCAGAGAGGATTTGAACTACAAGGCTGTTTATCTCCCAAGACTCTCCATTCTAACACAACATGCTACCTCCCATATTTATTCAAGATGTCTAAAAATAAAATTTATTTTATTTTATTTTTTTTGTGGTACTGGGGATTGAACCCAGAGGCATTCTACCTCCAAGCTACACCCTCAGCCCTATTTTTAATTTTTTATTTGGAAACAGGGTCTCACTAAGTTGTGGAGGCCCTTGTGAAGTTGCCGAGGCTGGCGCAAACCTGCAATCCCCATCTCAGCCTTCTAAGACTGGGATTACAGGCGTGCACCACTGCACCAGCTTAAAAATAAAATTAAAAAATTTGAACTGATGTACTCCATTGTACAAAAAACAATACTTCCTTATGAAAATCTTATTTCATAATGTATTGGCAAATTCAAACATTTCTTGGTTTGGAAACTACTCTCTTAAAATATAAAACTACATGAGTATATTTTAATGATTTACGAAGTATGGTATAAACTTTTTTAAGTAAAAGAAGCATAACTATCAAAGTTACACTTAGCATTCATATATGAAACCTGAATATCTTTTGGAAAAAACTTGACTTTTATTTCATATTTGTAAGTTACACTTATATACCTGCCCTAATATGAGAATTACTTACATCACATAATTATAAATATCATGATTTTTAATCCATTCTAGTGAAAAATTTTTAGAACAATAATCTTTGGCATTTGTGTGTAAGACTGTCTATACTTATTTATTTAACAATCATTTGGTTTAGTGCAAAGCAACTTGCTGGGTGCTGATAGGGGTTACATGTTCTGTTTCCCCCAAGATATCTACAGACCATGAGGTGACGGATGTAGGTGAAGGAGACCGGGGAGTGGGATTAGGGCAGTGTTAACTAATGGTCATAGTTTGAATGCCTGGAATGTACAAACTTGATCTGATGAGGACGTTTTCAAGTCCTACCCCTGAATAGTGTGGGTATGGAGAGTTCTCCTCATCCTTGCTCAGAGGTGTAGAAAAGATTAGATTTTAATCTGAACAGAGATAACGAGTGTGAAAGTCAGTCCCAGTATCTTTTTTCCTTTTACTCCTCAGCACCCATAACCCAGGGAACTGGAGTCAACTTCCCGATTGGAGAAATCCCGAGCCAACCATACTATCATGACATGAACTCCGGGGTTAATCTTCAGAGGTCGCTGTCTTCTCCACCAAGCAGGTAATAGGAAAGGGGATGCTCATCTTCTCATCCTGTATGCAGATAGGTGGGGAAGTAGGTAGGTAGGCAGACAGACAGGTAGGTAGATAAATGAGAGAGGAGAAATAAAACAGTTTTTACTCATAGTATGCAGACATTTAATCTTTTCTGTTAGAATTTACTTCGGTATTTGCAAATTAAATATAATTGTTCAAAGCATTTTTAATATTTTTTGGGGGACACAAATTAATTATATTAATTATATTAATATATTTTTTATCCCTTTGTATGCAATATTATAATTCTACAATGAATTCCTTTGGCAACTTTAACAATGATTTTTGCTGTGGCAGTCATCCCTGGTTTATAACTGATCCATCCTGGTAACTTTTACCCTAATACCACAATGGAATAATGAGAAACAAAAATAAGATGTGCTACTACCTAGCCTTAAAATTAAAGGCCTTATTCTAGGCCACAGTTTTCAATAAGCTGATGCTGTTTGACTAAGTTAGTTAATTCTCAGGTGCCAATGAAAGTATTACTTCCTCAGAGATTTGGCTTAACCAGCTTTTGTCCATGAGGACAAAGAATGAGGGCTCTTTGCTTTTTATTCTCTGTTGACATTCTCACTGACCTTCTTATTGTAACTTTCAGTCAAGATGAATAAAGACTATAGATGTATTGTTTTTCTTTCTTTGAGCTGCATCTTCCACATATAAAGACACATCTTATTTCCAGAGCATTAAGTATATCCATGATCAAATATAAGAGCATATGCAAATTCCAGAGCAAAACATATTTTAAGTACCTTGAAAAGTATTTTACTATTCTTAGTAATGAAAGTTAATTACCGTGGAATTAGTTATGGGAATAGGCATATTCATATGTTTATAAATTAAGATCAATTTTATATCATTTATGATCAAAACTGTATTTTCATATATATATTTTATATATCAGATAATTGGGTTTATTACCACTCAAAGTATATCTGACTTGTTGAGGTCTTAAAAGTGCTTTCATTTTCCTAAACTTAAAATGTGATTAGTAGTTTTTAATTTTGTCCACTGGATCTCAGTATGTTGTGAGCACAGATCTTTCATGGACACTTAGTTTTGGATACTGTGTCCTTCAGAAGAAACGGCGTTTAAAAACATGCCTCTACTACTTCTGTATGAAAATAATTTCTCCCCCATTTTAAGTTTTTCATACTTCTGCTATCTTACAGATGGGAGAATTAGATTCAAAGAAGAATTTAAAAATATGAGTTCTTATTTTGAATACCTTAGGAAGAAACGAAAGAAATCATATTCATTCTTACTATGGTTTAGCATGCATAGAAACTGCCATCTTTAATCATGTTAATAATCCAGGAGTTGTGAGTCAAATATGAATCACAAGTGTATCTACAAATAGACTTGGGCACCCTGGCTTCAAGGCGTGGGGGTGCCGTGTGGTGGAAGGAGTGCGGCCTTGGACTCCCAGGTCCTTCCTGTGTGCTCACTGCTCCTGTTCACTTGCCCAGCAATTCACTGAAGTTCTGCAGTAGTCTCCGCATTGGTTCAAAGAGAAGATTAGATTTTACATAGGATTTCTGAGATCATTTCTAATTCAGAAATCCTATGATATTACATTTATTATCACTGCATAAACTTAATTCAGAAGGTATGTTTTTAAAAAATATTACCTGTATAGGTACAAATAATTTTTTTAAAGAAAAGTATTCATTTTCACAGTCATAATTAACTGATGAATAGGGTATTGATGGGAGGTTATTAGACCAGTATGTTGAGCAATAAGGCCTAGATCATAAAATGGTTTTAAAATCTTTGCTCTAGATATTTGCTTTTCTTAATCATTAAGATGAATCATACGTTCTTTATTAAAGTGTATCATTCTAAAATATGCCATTTGGTTTGAATTTGGCAATAGCCTTTCTTTCATGGTTGATCTTGAGAATAAAGGATCAGTAACATAATTTTTGTAGGAAAATGTAAAGAAGAATACATTAAATAGTTTATAATCAGTAAGGTGCTATATAACATTTGTTATTGTTAAGTATAGGGTCAATACTAATAATTAATATTTAATAAGTATCTGCTAAATGCCAGCCACTTAACTAAGAGCTTTAAAGTTAATAACTCATTTAATCTTCTCAACCATCCCCCTTTGAACTAGGTTTTATTATTTCCATTTCACAGATGATTAAACTGAGTTTAGAGAGGTTAAGAGCTTACTAATTAAGCACTAATAAGTGGCCTTGTCAAAACTTTAGACTTTCTAAGTTCTTATTCTAGTCTATTTCATTATCTTCTCTCTTAATTTATATGAAAGAATTACATTGTCTTTGGCAAGTACAAGGCAAATAAATGGTATTAATATTGATAATAATTATAAGGAGTCAAGTATAATCTTAATTACACAATTTTAATATTAGCTGGCAAGCCACATTAAAAGTTCACTTTTTATGACTGAAAAATTTTTGGAAAAACATTTCAAAATAATGAACACCAGATTTGTTAGCCAGGTATACGTATAATATGATATAATAAATGGAATATACAACTAGAAATGTTTGCTATTTTCATTGATGTCTTGAATGCTGACCATTCTTTCAAAGCAACTTGATTACTTATAATTGTGGAAATTTCTAATAAAAGAATTTTCTCACATCATTTATTTTTAAATGCTATGCATCTTTTCAGAAATCCAATTAATGTTAACTATTGCCGTGTTTTAACAGCAAAAGACCCAAAACCATATCCATAGATGAAAATATGGAACCCAGTCCTACTGGAGACTTTTACCCCTCTCCGAATTCACCAGCTGCTGGGAGTCGAACATGGCATGAAAGAGATCAAGGTGGGTGCTAAGGAGATGCTGCCAGGACATCAGAATAGAATGCTGGCTCGTTGCAGAAGTTGCATTTAGTAAAAATTTCTTTTTTATTTTTTGGGAGGGTGTACTGAGGATTGAACCCAGGGGAATTCTACCTCCAATCTACACCCTATTTTATGTTTTTTTAATTTTTTAAACAGGATCTTATTAAGTTGTGGAGGGCCTAAGTTGCTGAGGCTGGCCACCAACCTGTGATCCTCCTGTCTCAACCTCCCAAGTACTGGGATTACAAGCATGGGCCACCACACCCAGCTTGCATGTAGTCAAATATAGATTATATTTTTTCTTTATGAAACAATTTCAGTAAAATTATTTTTGAGGTAATATGCTAGTCCAATGTTATCAAAATCTCATTTTTTGCATAGATCTTGAGACTTATTTTCTGACACAGGGATGTGTTAGTAACCGCAGTTACATATGTGGCTGACTGTGTTCTGTCTGCACTAGTTGGTTGGATTGCAGTAGAACCTCAGTTCTGATTCAGCAAGATCAATTGTCTTCTCTGTGGGGCATTTCAGGAAAGAGTCACACTTTAAGCACCTTGCAGGTGCCAGGCATTGAACATTCTCAGTTAAAGGAAGCCATCATTCCTTAGGGGAGTAGGTGGAGCACACATAATAAGTAAAAGTATAATGTAAGAAACTTGGTATCTGAGTCAAGGTAGTTGTGCTTTCTAGGTAAAACTATGACCCAGTGCTAGGGCAGCTTTGAGGAGAAATATAATTAAAAGAAATAGGTATTATTAAGTTTTCTGGGTATTTCATCATATATAACCATGTCTTTCCCCATAATAGAGGAAGATTATTAAACAGGGAAATAGAAAAATTAGCTAACTGCAAATTTTGTTGGTATGTATGCATGTGTGTGAACATGATTTCATACTGGCAACATAATAATTAATTGAAGATTGTCTTTTAAATCAAATTCTGCATTTAAGTAAAAGTAAAGGAAAGGACCTCTTTGTCAATAGTTCTCAGCCCAAGACTTGGGTATGTATATGTGGGGGTTGAAGAGCTATATGTCTAGTAATCCTAGAAGATAAATAACTCTAGAGCTTAGCAGTTAAGGTCAAAGTCAGTTGCTTATCCAGACTTCTTTTCTGCTACTCAGAATTTTTACATTAAGTGGCAGTATTTAAAAAAAAACCAGTGGAAAACCTCCAAAGAGGAACTGGACTTTGAGTTAGTTGGGTCTCCTTTAATATGTCAGAGTTCTAATTAATAAAGAGATGAGGGGTCAGAGAGTGGGCATGGGGGAACAGATAGGCTCAGCCAAGTTGAGCTGGGCAGGCAAGTTTGAGAATGGCTGTGTGTGCCCTGTGACTGGACACTGTGCATGTGAAGAGGGGTGATGGGAGATGATGGGGGTTCTTCATGGAAGGATTTGAGAATCAGCTGGACAGATGTGGCTTCGAGGCCCTTTCCCAGTCTATTCTTCAGGCAGTAGACAAAAATCATCTTTATAAAGTATAAATGGCATTATGCCACTCCCTGCTTCGGATCTTTTAGTAACTTCCACTACTCTGAGAAGCAAGCCAGAATCCCCTGACTGCACGACAGGCCTAGGCTCTGGCTGCGGCTGCAGTCTCGGCCGCTGCCATTCTGCTTTGCACCTGAGCTACTGCTTTGTCTAGATTTGGGAACGCAACACCCCGAACCTTTCTGTAAACCATGCCCTCTGGACTGCTCTTCTCCTGACTCTTCATCTGGCAAATTCTTTTTCATCCTTTAGGGCCCAGCTTACACTGAGGAATTTCAACCTAAATTAGGTCTTCCTGTTTTTGTCTCTTGGCACCCAGTATTGTTCGTTCATTGTACTCCTAATATGCGATTCCATATTTATTTATGGGATTAATTGTCTAAATCTGCCTACACGGTGAGGGCAGGGTTCATATCTGTTTTGGCTACGATCGTAACCAGCGCCTAGCACAGTATTTGGTGCATAGTAGGGGCACAGTAAATATTTGTTGGATAAACCAGCCACTGATAGGAAGAACACCAGACTCATCAGTGAAGGCAAGAAATAATAGACTTTTACCAGATTTGTAGGAGTGTGAATAAAAACAAAGCCTTCCACCTTTATATTTTATTGCTTGTTTTACTGACATTGTCAGTTTATTCTAAACAAAGCTATATTTTCCCTGTCGGAAAACTATTCTGGAAACGATTCTAATGGTAATAATAATAACATTATGAAAGTGTGAGAATGGATGAGTTATTCAGAAGTGTAGGTGTTTTTTATTATAGAGTGTCACTTTGTAAGAATTGATTCCTCTTTCAGCCTATTCAATAAAGCCAATCTCAAATCATATTATAAAACATTTTTGAAAAGTAGAAGGGAAACTGTCATTCTTTCTCTTTGTAAAATCATTGCATTGTCTTGGTGATTTTCTATTGTCAAGATGACTAGAATTATTGGAGAAGTCTGTAAAGGCATATTATTCTAAGAGTAAGGAGGAATGTTCCATTCTCCAGTGTGCTTGGGAAGAACTCTGTCACTTTCATTCTGAAGACCCTAAAGACTTTGTAGTGCGCACAATAAGCCATTGTAGGAAAAAGACTTCAACTACAATGCAAAAACAAGGGCACTACAGTACTATCTTTATAAATTTGTTAAGCCCAATGCTATCCTTTTGTTCTTAGAAAATTGCTTTTTAAAAATTTGCCAAATAAAAGGCACCATAGTTGTTCTTGTCCATCTTCAAATACTCTTTAGACATACTCGTCTGTCATGAGGCAAACTGTCTGAAGCGCATACTGAGTGCTACTCTGATACCTGTAATGGCTTTAATGTGACTTATACTTCTTTTTCCCATGAAGCCCGGTACTAATTGGCACTCCATATCTACTTATTGATTGATCATAGTATGTTTGTTTTGTAATTGGCAGAAACACTTAAAATTTACCACTACTTCCTGGTTATGTGCCTTATTCTGTTAGTGTTAACTTTGCGTTCAAATATATTCTTTTTTTTTTTTTTGCGGTACCGGGGATTGAACCCAGGGGTGTTCTACCTCCGAGCTACATCCCCGGCCCTATTTTTTTATCCTTTATTTGAAACCGGGTCTCACGAAGTTGCAGAGGGCCTCACTAAGTAAAGAGAGAGAAAGAGACAGGGAGAGAGAGAGAGAGAGAGAGAGAGAGCGAGCACGCTGAGGCTGGCCATGAACCCGGATCCTCCAGTCTCCGCCTCCCAAAGCACTGGGATTACAAGCGTGCGCCACCACGCCCGGCTCAAATATATTCTTTCCATAGCCCTCAGAAACACTGATTTTTGAAATGTGAGAATCAAAAATAACAAAATCAGGCCGGGCGTGGTGACGCACGCTTGTAATCCCAGTACTTTGGGAGGTGGAGACTGGAGGATTCGGGTTCGTGACCAGCCTCAGCTCTCTCTCTCTCTCCCTGTCTCTCTCTCTCTCTCTCTACTTAGTGAGGCCCTCCGCAACTTCGTGAGAACCGGTTTCAAAATAAAGGATAAAAAATAGGGCTGGGGGTGTAGCGCGGAGGTAGAACGCCCCTGGGTTCAATCCCCGGTACCGAAAAAAAAAAAAAGAATCATGGACAACATGCGACATTCTGCTTTCCCTTAAAGTCTTAAACACCAGCCTACAGCATTGAGATTTATTCCAATGAGGCAAAAAATTATTAAAACTATTGTTATACCAATTATTATACATATTTTATTTTTAAAAGAAATTAGGCAAATTATTGATTCAAAATCTAAGTTCTTGTGATGACATATAATCACGTAGTGTTTAATAATTTAATAAAATATTATTTTAGCATATTACAAGCATAATTAATTATATCTTTGTCTTTTCGTCTCAAAACCAAAAAGTACTACAATTTCCTGATCATGAAAGAAATATAATTTATAGTTTTTCAAAATATAGATGTGAGTATGTTTAAACTAAACAATATTTAGTAGTGTTAAACATGTGGTAGGGTACTATATAATTTGCTTATGTTTCTTCTAGTAGATAGTGATAGAAATTAAATTTGTCTCCATCTATATTATATAATATTTGTATTTTTATTTACGGTTCTTTTATACATAGAGAAGGAAAGGAAGAAGAAAATAATACTGGGCTACTAACAAAAAGGTATAGAGCAATGGTTACATTGATTTCCTAAGTTCTAAAATATTTCTCCTTGCTTAATCTCTTCTATGAATCACCTGGTCTTAAACTTCTGACTGCCTCTATTTCTAATAAACACTTTTTGGGGGGGTGCTGGGGATCAAACCCTGACCTCTTGCGTGCTAGGCAAGTGCTCTACCACTGACATGTATCCATAGCCCCAAATAATTTTGGGAGGGATACTGACTTCCATCATTGAAGATTTTAATGATTAAGTACATAGAACCAGGTTAATTTATCAATATGCAGGTTGAAATTTTATTTTATTCCAGTACTTACCCATAAGCGATTCCATTAAGATCTTGTCTACATTAAATTTTTTCTCCCTGAGTCAATTCAGAGACTTGATTCCTAGTTAATATACTTTTCTAGAAATCATGAAAGCACTCCTTTTTAACTTCCAATATAAGAGGGAAAATAAGACAAGTCATAGTTTTCCCTCTAACTCAAGTTATTTATTTATTTTTTTTGGCACTGGGGATTGAACCCGGGGGCACTCTACCTCCAAGCTACACCCCAGCCCTATTTTTTAATTCTTTATTTTGAGACAGGGTCTCACTAAGTTGCGGAGGGCCTCACTAAGTAGCTGAGGCTGGCCAAGAACCAGGATCCTTCCATCTCAGCCTCACAAGTACTGGGATTACAAGTGTGTGCCACCATGCCTGGCTACTCAAGTTATTTTTATGGGACCAAATCTAGTTGTATTCCAATGCCAGGAATTATAACACTGATAATTTGCTTGAATGTTTGAAACAATCATTCATCAAGGTCACTTGCCAGTGCCATTCTAGTAGTCATTGATTCATCTAAGTCTGAATGTAACACTCCTAAAACATTACTTACTGGACATTTAGTGAGAAAAATATGATATGGTAAATATATTTGTAATATATAATTGTAGATTTCTAAGTGGAAAACGTCATAGCTTCTCAATCCCATGAGTATAAAAACAACCTATAATCCTAGATAAAATGTAAATTCAGTAAGACTTTTCATGCAGTAAAATTTTATTAATTTCTACACATTTAGGATTTGAGATAATTTGGCTCAACTAACATTTATCAAATGCCTGTTATATGCCAGGAATTTTTATAGGCATTTAGTACACAAATATGATTAAGTTTCCAGCCCTTGACCTCCTGAATGGAAAACTAATTTTTTTCTAGTTATGAAAAAAGGACTTGACAGAAAACAAATAATATAAACCAGATTACTAGGGGAATATCTTCATGGTTTATAGCTAACTTACTTCTAAACACTGTGAGAGGTAGATCATTATATTGCATCAATAAATTGGCATGTTAGAAAAAACTGGCAGTACTAGCTGTATTGATATGTAATTATAATTTTAAAAATAGTTTAAAGAATTAAACTGACTCTAAAATAAGCAATATTTAGACATTGTGTTCTGGTTGCTGTAGGTACTAGAAAATAAAATGCCAATTCTTTTTGTTTGTTTGATTTTAATTACAGTTCTGTTATATAACTAAGTCTCTTTGGCAAATCTTTCCGAAGTTTTAATATATTTGCAAGTCCTAGAGATTTATGATAACTTCATAAATATTCTCAGTAATATAGTCTTAAATATGGTACTAAATTTCAATTTGTATTTTATGGAGTTTTTTTAATAAGATAGTATTAGATATCAAATGAATTAATCCAGAGGGCCCACGGGAACATGGAGCACTAGAGAGTTGTAATGCCAGTTTAATATCATGAGATCCATCAGGAAATAAAAATAAATAAGAGTGTGATAGCATCCCCGTAGAACCACTATCAGAGACCAGCACTGCTTACTGTGAGTTTAAGAAATGTTAATAGTGATGCTAGATAGAAGAGTGGTCAACTAAGTCTGAAAAAAAAACTATTTTAACAAAGTTTTAACTTTTTTCACTCATGAATGAAAATGTAGAATATTTACTATACTACTGTGTGCTGTGAATATGCAGGCATGGCTGCTGACTGAAGGAACATGTTTATTAAGTTTGTGACTTCAGAACCTTTTATTTCCATTGAAGAATCCACAGGGAGCATGAGGTTCAAACTTTGGGAAGCAGTGCTCAAGCCCAGACTCCCAGCTGACAAATGATATAATCTCTAAGTTCCTCTTGAGCTGTGGGAGCAAAGTGAATAGGCAGCTTTCACAAGCGGTTGAGTAACTGCTGCCTGGGAGTCCTTAGCATTAAATGGAGTCCTGTAGAACCGCAGGGCCAGCAGCTGAGCAACTTACTGGAAGAACTTTTAGCTGCCTTTGGGGACCAGGTTGAACTCTAATTCCTTACATTCCTAGAGTTTGTATCACAAGGATTAAGTAGCATGTTCAAATATCAAATTTTTTAGCCAGGAAGAAAAAAAAAGATCCAAGTCTTTTTGGGAGACAAATGTAGACAAGAACTCATTTGAATTTAATATGCAAGCATTAAGTTTCTTTTTTGGGGCTGCTTCTTATGAAAAGCATCAGAAGTCAAGAACTGTAAGTGACTCTCCATGTACCCTCATAACATTGGAAAGCAAACTGCAGGAATACCTCCAGCTGGGTATATATTACTCTCTTCAGCTACGCTACTGAAGTTGAAAGAAATCACAGGAGCATTCTCAAAACAGAAAGGAAAACAATGAATTGTTGGTGAAGACTCTCATTAGAATCCCTCAGGTTACCTGCTGATCAACAAATGTCTGTCTTCCTTTCATGTGTTCTGATCTAGAATGGCATTTTGGGTGGGGCAAACTTGTATACATGTTCAAAGGGCCCATACTGATTGATATGGAAAAGTTGTGTTCATATTTCTGTGCTTTGGAGCCTTAATAATTTGAGAACATGGCATTTTGTAGAAAAAGCATAATAGCTAATTATTTTGAAATAATAACAACTCTCTATCTAATACTGAGATTCTGGATTGGTGGAACACAGATTAAACTAGGAAAGTGGGAAACCCAATGGGAGACAGTGTCATAGCGTTCTGTCAAAAGTTCCTTGGCATAATAAGAGCTTTTATTTCAGATCCTTTTACACACTCATTTCATGTTTAAACATATTTTGGAGTAGTTTGGAAAACTAGAGTGTTTTTACTTATTAGACTAGCAATATCATATATAACAAAAAAATGATTTTTTCGGCATAGATCACAGAGTTTGAGAATCCTTAGTGAGATATCGTAGTTCAAGCTCCTTATTCTGCAGCTGAGCAAGCCAAGGATCAGAGATCCCATCCAGAGTGTACTGGAAATTAATGGCAGAGCCTGGGTTCCATTTTAAAAGCTAATGTTTTCTTCTCTTTCTGTTATCTCACAACCTCCCTAGGGAATCAATAAGTAAACTTATTTATGTAATGAGAAATGGACTAGAAGAATTTTAACACCACTTCACAAGTCTCAGCAGATGGACAAGTTTTCCTTAAGAGCTTCATGGTAGATTAGACCATACAGAACTAGAATGGGAGAATAGAAGTACATTTATTAGTTTTCAGGGTTCTAATAGAATTATCAAAACAAAATCTTGAGATGATAAAATGTGTGTGTGTGTACATATACACACATATACATATACATATCATACTTATACTAATATTAAGAGGTTGACATAAATATATATATTTAAATCTTGATTTTAGTGTTAGGATTAAATATTTTTTAACTAAAAAATTGCAAGTCTGAATGCTTTTGATCTATACACATAGAACAGAGCTTATTTGAAATGAATGACTAGACGCAATTTTAAAAATATTTTATTTATTTATTTATTTTTTTTAAGTTTTGGAACAGGGTCTTTCTAGGTTGGTGAGAATCTCACTACTTGATGAGGCTGTCCTCAAACCTGCGATCCTCCTGTCTCAGCCTCCCAAGTACTGGGATTATAGGCATGTGCCACCACATCTGGCTTTAAAAGATTTTTGCTATGGAAAATATAAAAAATAGAAATGTATAGTGTACGTTCATGTATGTTCCTTCCTCCACTTCAACTGTTAACAATATTTTGCCAATCTTGTTGCATTTACTGTCTCCCAGTTTTTAAAAACTATTTTAAAGTAAATAATGCTATTTGTTTATAAGTATTTCTAAGAGTTCCAAAACTAACAAAGAATTTTTCACACATAGCATCATTATCAATTTAATATATATAATAATTCCTTAATATAACCTAATATATAATCCAAGTTCAAATTCCCCAGAAAATCCTAAATTTTTTGTTTGAATCAGGACTTAGACATTTATTACATTATTTATAGTTTCAGCCTCTGTTTATTTTATACTAGTTACCCTCCTTTTTCTATATCACTAATTTGTTGAAGAAACCACATAAATTGTGTTCAGCAAATACATGTAAATGAGGAAAACAAGGTCCCATTGCTCTTTGTGACTACCATTTACTGAGCACTTACTATCAGGTGCTGAGCTATGTTTACATGTATTTTTGCTTTTAACCCTTATTTTAAAAAAAAACATTTTACAGTTTATTAAATGACCATTATCCATATTGGTAATAGAGTTTTCACATATATAAGATAACAATGTTATGTACAAAGGTCCTTTTGCTTTCCAACATTTTAGATTTCAAATCAATTATAGTCAAAGAATTTAACAATCTTCAGTAAACCCTAATCCAAAAATCAGAAACTTTCTACAAGTCGACATGAAGCCACACGTGGAAAATTCCACACTGACCTCATGTTTTGGTGGCAGTCTAAGCACGTGTACACTAAAATTACTGTGTGAAACTACCTTCGGGTGCTGCATCTAAGGTGTAGAGGAAACATTCACCTATCCCCAAAGATAACTCATTATGGGAACCCCTATCCCCAAGATATCTCATCATGTGCATACAAATATTCCAAAATCTGAAAAAAAAATATCGGAAACTCATAACACTGTTGGTCCCAAGCATTTCAGATAAAGGACATTCAGCCTGTCCTCAAGTCTTTACATTTTTATTTACATGGACTGTTTTGAAAATTCGGAAAGTTTTCCATTTCTTAAAGTACTCTTTAAAATGTTTATTTCAAATGCTCTCTTTGTATAGCACAGTAATTGGGCTGTTTCTGTGCTTGGAGGCACCATATGTTTTGCCTTATACCTGAGGAATGCACAGTTCTCACAAATACATGTCCTGTCCTGCGCCATTCTGCTACTGCAAATGATTGATAGAGATTGAGTTATTATAACAGAACCTTGTTATGGGATCACTGTCTCCTACTTTGAAAACAAATGACTCAGCCAGACGGCAACATTTATTTTTTCTAAATGACTAGGGATGTAGCAATTGGAGACCATTATCCTGTGACAATATTCTGTTTCATTGACATTATCTCGCAAATGTAATTGGTCCATTACTAAATAGAGGTTTTGTTACTGATCAATTTCACGTGATTTCTGAAACCATTAGGATAATAAATATGCCATCGTAGTAATTTCATTGACAGAATGTCCCCCCCATTTACATTTGTCGGAGGAAAAATACAGATTTAGGTTGAACTTAAACACTACAATTTATGCCAGTTTTGATGACTTCTCCATTTTCCGTTTAAGAGAAACAGAGTATCAGGCAGAGTAATCATATTTACACTGAACTGCTGAACTGGAGGGGACCTTAGCATTTGCGTGATTTTTTTTTCCTACCTTGTTATACCACATCAAATTGTTCCCAAGCAATTAGTTGACTACCTCAGTTTAAGGATTTTATTTGAAATATATTCCAGATCATTTCTAGGACTTTCCTGTAAATCCACTAAAGAAACACATCAGTTAAATCAACTCTGACTGTTAGCAGCATGGCTAACAACAGCCGCACTAACAACAGAAACCTTCCCAAATGCATGGCTTTCCCCCAAATGCCCTCCTCGAAAAACTCATCTGTAATCTTGTTAAATTAGAACTCTTCCAGTATCTTTGTGACTCTTACAGTTAAGGCTATGCTATTGATTTTTATTTTATACTCCACGACTCTCAGAGGCTTAGCACTAATACGCCTCCCCAGCCAAGAGGCTGTCCCCAGAGGCACGGCGAACAGCGGCTGTTTACCTATGCTGATGTTTAATAAGTGACTAACATATACTCCAAATCCTGCAGAACTGTTTGGTGTTTTACCTCTTTCTTATTACGTTCACTGACATTACTCAAGACACTTTATCATTGCCTGTCTGTTAAAATGAAATTTGCTAAGGGATAGAAGCATTTTGAAGTGTTTTTAAAAAGCAGTTTCATTTGTTCACTATTCATTTCTTTTAGCACTGTTCTTCATTATTCAAAGGATTTTTAAAAACTGTCTCAGGAAGGTGTTTGTAAGCTTCAAAGGGGTTTGAGCTTTAACTTTGTATTGGGTGTAGCTGTAGCCTGGAGACCTTTTTTATAGAGATGTGATAAAAAAGAGACTTGTAGTAACGTGCTACGCAACTGTGCTTGGGTTAAGATATATAGCAAGAGAGAGAGAGAGAGACTTCAACCATTTCAAAATGTTTCCAGTTGCTAAAGAATACAGTAATATGCTCAAGTGTAATTAAAATTAAATAACTCAGTGATGAAAGTAAACTCATTTACTGAACACAGAGACTACCATACTTCCTTCTTTAAAAAAGAACTGATTTCATTTTAAAAGAAGGTTGAGAACGCTCATTGAAGATAATATCTTATCTCCTCTTAACATGGCTTTCCATTTTTCCTAGAGTTATTTTAGAGTGTGATAAGTGTGTGTGTGTGTGTGTGTGTGTGTGTGTGTGTGTGTGTGTGTGGATATACTTTCTTAACATGGCAGTTAATTATTTTTGAATCATCTGGCATCGTCATCCAACTACTGTAGTGGGATTAAGTCCATATGTCTTGTCATAACATTCAGAGCTTTTTGTTAACTTGGAGTGTGTGGGAAGGACTTGTTCACATTTGCCACACAATCATAAAATGTTACATCTAGAAGAGTCCTTAGAAACAGATATTCAGATATTCTCTTTTCTTCACTGTGATTTCAATAAGACATTGTTTTGTCTTTAGGGAACTGAATTGCAAGTGGTAGATTTAAACACTTCTTACCTCTTTGCAACACAAATCATTTCCTTTAGACAGTGTAATGTTGGACACATAACAAGATCCAGTATTATAATTTTAATTAATTATAAATTAATAAAAATTCAATATTGAAAATTATAATATTCTTTGAAGCTACAGACAGTATTCCCCCCAAATATATGTTTTATAATTTATTATAGTAATGGTTATTTGTGGGCAGTTTGGAAAAACAAACTGTAAATGTAAACAAGAAAAACATTATTATCCCATTACATAGGGACAACTCCAATAAATATTTTACTATACTAACTCCTAATGATATTTGAACACATGTGCTAGAATATATTTCTATTTTTTTCTGTATGTTCTATGCATTCTTATTTGATTCATCTATTTTTGCACTAAATTGGGCTTATATGATACCTGCTATTTTGAAAATTATTTTTTCTTCACTTATAATGACATTTTACCATGTCATTCAATTTCTGCTTTATAATAGCTGCATAATATGCCACTCTTTGGCTATACCATAAATTTTTAAATCTCTACTTTCCTTGTGAACTTTTAGGTAGTTTCTGAGTTTTTATCTTATGAAGATTCAATGAACACCGTTGCACATATATTTTTGTATCTAATCTGATTAGTTCATTCCTATCTGGTTCTTTTTACTGTCCCCAGTACCTAGCACTCTGCCTGGCACCAAGTAGACGCTCAGTGAAGTTTTGTTAGAGGAATTAATACATTCCTACTGTGAGTTAAATCTAATGTCCATTGCTAAGGCTTTTGGTTAATATTGGCATAGGATCCGGAAAGGTCTTGTTAGTTTACATTCCCACTAGCAGTGCATGAGTGGCTTAACTCCACCAAGATATGAACAATAATTTAAATGTCACACATGGTATACAAGCAGCTTTGAAGCATGTTCTCTGAAATGTGTTTATAGAACAATCTCTACAGCCTTGTGACTCTATTTATGCACCTCTTTTGTGTCATTTATATTTCATTTAAACCATCAGGGATCATACCACATCTTTTCTCCCCTCATGCCTGGCTAGTTCCACTTAACTGTGAAGGAAATGGAGAAATTGAATTAGTACTTAGGGAATTGTGAAAACCTTTCACATAAAGGTAGAGGGTACTTGGTGTCTCTCTCCTTTCCTCTTCCTCCTCCAGGGCACACTCCCCAGTACCAGTCCTTTACCTGTAGGTAAAACTTGAAGTAAGGATCATTATTAATCTCCATAGGGAAACTGATAGAAATAAATAAATCAAAGCTTTGTGCTGGAATATGACATAACAGGTAGGCAAGATGCTGTCTCAATCTAGCCTTGATAATTAATTGTGATAGTTCACATAACATCTATACCATTGTAAACAATCTGTAAGCTTTCCTGTCCTCGACATCATCTACCCTGAGGCAGAAGCAGAGGGAGAGAAACCATGGTCTCTTTTAGTATTGAGTTGGCAGATCATCTCCTCTGCCTTCTCCTTGTCCTCTGGGCACAGAGCCCAGGCTGTTTCCTTGTCTTGAGACTGACTCTAGATTTGTGGCCTGAAATAAAAATATCAGATATTAGCTCCAGAACCATCCCACACGCTTGATTTGGTAGCTTCTCGTTTATTATCTCATTTATTTTAAATAACATTATTATTTTATGCAGATAGTTCATCTTTTTTATATTGTCTTCCAGCTTCCACTCAACATTTTAATGGAAAACAGAATGCCCAGTTTAGCCAAAGCTCATTTTTCACTTTTAGTGCTATGTGTCACTTGACAGTTTCAATGGAATATTGGGGGCGTTGACCACCTTTGCCTTCACCCAACAAGGCGTTTGGGCTCTGAAGAGATTTTTTTAGTGTGCAGAGATTTGCAAAAGTATAAAACTTCTTAAAAATCCATACAAGTCTCAAAACCTATAAAAGTTCAAAATATAAACAAACTGGAAATCTATGAGGGACCAACAACTTAGTAAGACTTGTCAAACCCCAGTCCTTGTACGGTCTCAAAGCCTAATGCTCTCACCTGCCTGCTCTCCTTCTCTGGTCTCTATCATACTCTGGTCCCTGTCATACCAGAGGGTCAAAGTTAACAGAAGTTTCACAGCTGTTTCCATTGCACTTTGATTTTTCTTCTGGGCAAAAAAAAAAGAGTGGGGATCCTGTAAAATATCCAGCTTGATAATGTAAAAAACAAAGAAGATCTTTTTTAACAATGATTATGGCTCTTTAAGCACTAAGCAATAAAATGTAACTTTAATATTAAATACTGACAAATAGGAGAAGCCAGCAAATGTTGACTTATATCTATAGGGTTCATTTAAAGTTGTTTGGAAGTGTGGCATGTAAATAAAGAAGACAACCTTATAAAATTGGACTCCTAAAACATTCATGATGTACATATATAAAATTATCAAGGCCAATCACAATATTATGTACTTGGAAGGGGAGGGAGTCGGGAGGGAGCCCAGGGAAGCTCACCAAGTGCTGTGTGCATGTATGTCTCTATCACTCTGAACCTCATTAAGATGTGAGACTACAGTGCACCAATAAAAATATATTTTAAGAAACAACATTTTGAGGCAATTTACTTCTTTGTTAAGCAGATAAAAAATCTGTTTTTCTAAATCATAGGACTGGCATCGTTGTTAATATATTTTAATTTAGTTTTATGGTATGCTAAAATAATAGCTTCCAGAAATTCAAGGGTTGTTGTGTGCGCTTACATAATTAATTTGAAATAGTTATAAATCAGTCTACAGCCATACCCCCCTGAACAGTCCTGATCGCCTCCGACACAGTTATAAATCAAAAGTGTTATAGGGAAGAATAGGAATTATTTTAAAAGGAAAATATGTTTTCTTGATAGGCTATAGAAATCTGATTTGTAACCTTAATCTATTCTAGCATATTGGAAAAGCTAACATATTGCTCTACTATATGTGAAAAAGGAGCAGGTGTCCCAGACAGGCAGGTGTTAAGGTGGCTGTTTGAGCTTGCCCTAGATCACTAGTTGACTTCAGTGAAGTTTTCCTAACAGGTGGCTAACTGATTGGAGTGCCATGTGACATTTATCCCGGGAGCGACTTGGATGACAGGCTGCTACAGACTGAGGAAGGGGTCTTTGCTTTGATGAAGAAATTGCCAAAACTCATGTCTCATTAGTGTTTCCTAAGGTTCTTTGGAAGTGAACAACAGTTTAATTAAGGGCTGACGTAAACACGTTTCTGCACACTTTCCCTGCAGCATTTTATCACATTAGAATTGATCAAAATCGTTGCCTTGGGCTGACTTGAACAGATATACATCTGGAGCGCCATTTGTGCAAGCTGCCGAGGAGTGGAGCGCAGACGCTGTGCTTCACAGCAGCTCTCCTCTTTTGTAGATGAAATTACCTTGTTGGGAGATGAGTGGATCTAACTCTTTATTTGCTTAAGTCTTTATCTCTTTCAAGTGATGCTGTGAAATGAAGGACACATCAGGGCTTAGGATGTATATATGTATGTTACAGTGCCAAAGAAATAAAGTCTAGCTAGTAAAAATGACAGGATAACTTGATTTTGTAAAATACTTCTTGAAAGATAAGCTGAAATCTAGATGAACCAACTTTTATCAGTAGCTTATTTGAATTGTTCCTTGCTTGGTGCTTTTATTATATATTTTACTACACAATTAGTTTCTAAAGCTGCAGCTAATTGTCCAGTTATAAATCTAAACACAGGTGTAGACACTGAAGAATAGCACCATTAATGCAAGTCTTGCTTTTTGAAAACTATTAGCCTCTCTATTGGCTGTTAAGAAGAATCCTTTCTTGTTATCTAACATTGCCAGACTTTCAATTATTTAATGAATTTTTGTCTTCAGTGTCTGCCCTCTCTGTTAAACTGCAAGTCTCACCAGGATAGGAGCCAGGCAGCCACGCGTAGCCATAGTTCCTTATGCTTTTTTGGACACTCAGTGACTGATTTTGATTTCTCTCTTTGCTTCACATTCAACTACTTCTCATCTGGAGATTTCTGCTCATGGAACATGCGCTTTAAGATGCACTGGCTATGGCTACTTTGCTCATGCTGCACTACCATTTATCACCCTACTGTACAGCTTCTTTCACATGGAAGCGATTCTAGAATAGGCTGCCTAGACATGGAGTCTGCTTTACCTCTTCCACATTTCTTTCAATCCTAGATTTTTAAAAATTCTTATCTCAAGTATCATAATCTTCTAGCCTCAATGTCTTTTTGTGTCATTGGTAAAATCATCTTTCATAGGGGGTAAGCCATTTTTTTTTTACAAAAAAAGTGTATTCAATGGATGGAACAAGTAAAAAATAAATAATAATGAAAAGCCTTCAAGTACTATGAGATTTAAACACAATATTCTTAATAAAATCTAGACCTCAGAATTTCCAAGGAAAAGCTAGGCTCTGTGGCGCATGTCAGTAATTTCAGTACTTGGGAGGCTGAGACAGAAGGATCACAGGTTCAAGGCCAGCATGTGATTACTTAAGAGAGATCCTGTTTCAAAATTTAAAAATGGCTGGGAGCTAGGTGTGGTGGCACACCCTTGTAATCCCAGTACTTGGGGGCCTGAGACAGGAGGATCAAAGGTTCAAGGACAGCCTTAGCAAAGTAGTGAGACTCTCACCAACCTAGGGAAACCCTGTTTCAAAACAAAAACATAAAAAGGACTGGAGGTGTAGCTCAGAGGTAGAATGCTCCTGGGTTCAATCCCCAGTACCACAAAATACATACATACATACATACATACATGCATAAATTTATTTGCTGGGCATGTAGCTCAGTGATAGAATGCCCCCAGGTTCAATCTCCAGTTCCCCCAAAAGAAAAAAAAAAAAAGAATTTCCCAGGAAGGCTTACTTATGGAAAAAGTAAGTTTATTCAATAGATTAAAATACTTTTCTGTAAATTGAATAAGGGATTAGAAATATGTAATATTCTAATGTAAAAGAATGTCACAGGCAAGGAAATGAGAGTTAGAAGCACATTCTTTCTGCCCCTCAAGGAGACCATAAGCAGATTAGCTTTGCTCAAGTTTGTAATCCCAGTAACTTGGCAGGCTGAGACAGGAGGATCCGGGTTCGCGGCCAGCCTCAGCTACTTAGTGAGGCCCTTCGCAACTTAGTGAGACCCGGTTTCAAAATAAAGTATAAAAAATAGGAGGTAGAATGCCCCTGGGTTCAATCCTCGGTACTGCAAAAAAATAAAGAAAGAAAGAAAGAAAGAATAAAAAATAGGGCTGGGGGTGTAGCTCAGAGGTAGAATGCCCCTGGGTTCAATCCCCAGTACCACAAAAAAAAAAGTATTGACAAAGAAAAAAATGATATGAAAATGAGCTGCCATGGTATATCTTAATATGAGGAAGCTATGGTTTTTACAATGGGGGATAACGAGAAGGGTCTGAAAAGGAGACCAGAAAGGAAATTCTTGATTCAACCACACACAAGTGAAAAAGGTCTAGTGAAATCTACAAGAACAGAAAAAAAAAATCAAATTTTGGGAAAGTTCTTTCATTCTGAAATTACTTAATTTCTTTCTAAGTAGAATTGAAGTTTCTTTTCCAATTTCAGGCCAGTACTGGCCGTTACTTCCTTCTCATCAGCCACCAGCAACGCCTGCCTTCCTCCTACCCACAGAAATACCAGCTGATTCTCTTACCATCTCGCTTCTCTCTTTAACTTCCTCATCTTATGTATTATTCAAGTTATGCATTATTATTTATGTATTATTATTCAACTTATTATATATTTATGCATTATTCAGCTTTATTATTATTCAGCTTATTTTCAATTTAATCTTTTTATGTATTATTCTTTCTGCTTGAGAGACAGTAGATTGTGAAAAGCATGACATTTGTTTTTCACAGAAAGGTCATTGAAAATCATCTCTTCTATATATTTATTCCTCAAGCTTTTTTTCCTGTAGCATATGAGTACATTAAAAATAGAAATGATGTCATTTTTTTAGGTTAGAAGTCTATTAGACTGCAGACATTCAAAATAAAATTAAAATCAAAACAATGCTAGTTTGGTTTTGGTTAAAATGTAATGGCTGGAAACTCTACCCTTATTTCCCCTACATAATTGACCTTTTATTCCCCCTTCAGTCCAGAGAGTTGCTTTTCTCTTTGAGAGGGAATTCACTTTTGCATCTCTCTAAGTACTTACCATAGTGCCTTTTACATGCTATGCAGTAGTATTTCTTTATTGATTAATGGGCCCAGAACTAATTTCATTTAATGGGAAAACAAAGGCAATAAAGCCTACATTCTAATACTACCATTCTTTACCTGTTGTTGCTAAGGCAAATTCTTGTAGTTTGGCCAGGGAACCTTCCCATTCTTATTTTTACTTCCCATTCCAAGTTACTTTTTTGTAGTTGAAGGTAGAAAGAGTTTGCAGTCCCCTTTACATCTTGAATAGTGAATGTTATTCTATTTCTGCGGAGCTGACCTCTCATAATCTTCTGTGTGTTCTGAACATGAAGGTACCATTATTATTAGGTACATGCCTAAAAGAGCACCAGGAAAATAAATAGACCCATAATAATTACCCAATGAAGCCAAGCGTATCATTTTGGCCAAGAAAACTTAAATTAAAAATTACATAATTGCCTATATTCTTAAACTTCTGTACAAACATCCTAGATTTATGTGCCCTTTACAAAAAAAGTCTCATGTGAAGCTGGCTGGAGTTAGTGAACATTCCAATAGAGTTGCGGTAGTCACAGCTGCCTTAATTGATCCTCAGAAATGACATAGCTAGAATGTACTGTTCTGCTTCCAAACTTCTGATTGCACTCAGTTATTTTTAAGTAATGTCTATTGTGCTTTATCATTTATACTAAGGAGTTTTTAGAATCTTATTTATACAGATCTATTTCATTTGAAATTTATATTTAAGCACAAGTATGCATAAGAGTGTCAATAGGAAGTTCTTTTTCTAAGAGTTTATTTTAAAACCTACTTTGTCATCTATACTGTAAGAGTGAAATGGAGATTCCTTGCACTTTTTTTTTTTTTTTGGCAGTACCAGGGATTGAACCCAGGGGCATTCTACCTCCGGCTATACCCCCAGCCCTATTTTTTATTCTTTATTTTTGAAACAGGGTCTCACTAAGTTGCAGAGGACCTCACTGAGTACCTGAGGCTGACTGAGAACCTGCGATCCTCCTGTCTCAGCCTCCCAAGTAGTGGGATTACAAGTGTGTGCCACCATGCCCAGCTACACTTCTAACAGTCTAAATGGCTGTGATTTAACTTCCAGTAGGCAAAAAAAAAAACACTATGTTTACATTATTACCTTTTAAAATCACATTGCTCTAATGAGCTCCCTTTGTCTATTTTTAGAAACTAGTTTTAAATTTTTTTCCTTTTTTCGTAGTAGCATTAATTGCTATGATTTTATGAACAAAATTTCTTTTGTTTTTTCATTTTGAGGAAGATATAAGGAGAGAGGTCTTTGACTCATCAAAGTTCCAATAGGTTAGTGACAGCCAGTTAGTCACAAAGTGTAGCTTATGGCTATAAGTACACCTGTCATTATTGGTAAACTGTGATATCTATGGTCTTTGGAACACATCTATTTTTTAAGTACCAGCAGGATAAAAACACATACTTAACTTTATTAAACGCCTTTCCCAGTACTTAGGTAATTTTTCAAATGGTAAAAACATAATGATAAATATAGTTTCTCACATTAAAATCTATGAGACTTTTGCTCACTAAAAAAAATCCTAATGCAAGTTGTATATATTTTATGTGTGATAAAAGTTTCATGTTTTTCTCTCTACTAATAAAGATTTTTTTCTTTAAAATATGCACACAGAACCAGGTGTGGTGGCACATGCTTGTAAGCCCAGTACTTGGGAGGCTGACAGGAGGATCTCAGGTTTATGGCCAGCCTTAGCAACTTAGTGAGGCCCTCTGTAACTTAGACCCTGTTTCAAAATAAAAAATAGGGCTGTGGGTGTAGCTCAGAGGTAGAAGGCCCCTGGGTTCAATCTCCAGTTCTACAAAAAATAAATAAATAAATAAAAATTATATATATATATACATATACATATATATATATATATATATATATATATATATATGCACACAGAAATATATAGAGGTGAGGCCGGGCGTGGTGGTGCACGCTTGTAATCCCAGTACTTTGTGAGGCGGAGACTGGAGGATCCGGGTTCGCGGCCAGCCTCAGCTCTCTCGCTCTCTCTCCCTATCTCTCTCTCTCTCCTTAGGCCCTCCGCAACTTCGTGAGACCTGGTTTCAAAATAAAGTATAAAAAATAGGGCTGGGGGTGTAGCGTGGAGGTAGAACGCCCCTGCATTCAATCCCCGGTACCGCAAAAACAAAACAAAACAAAACAAAAGAAATATATAGAGGTGAAATTATATGATATGTGGGATTTTCTTCCAAATAGTATAGGGAGTGGAAAAGTAGATGGGAGTAAAGATGAGATAGGACTGGCTTTAAGTTGCTGAAGTTAGGTGATAGGGACACGAGAATCCTTATTCTGTGTACTTATGTATATATTTAAAATTTTTGATAATAAAATACAAACGTTGTAGCTCATATCACTGTTTGAACATTTTATCACAAATTTATGGACCTCCATAAAAATCAACATTGCTCATGATGTTAAGCCCAGGGTCCTCTCTCCTACCACCCAAAACAGAGGTTCCTGCCGATTACCCTGTTCCAACAAGCTACATGGTGCAAGCTCTTGGTCACCTGAGATGATGATCTTCCACACACATCTGTTATTAATTTAATTGACTTAATTCCGCTCAATTATTGACTGCATTAGCTCTGTCCCCATTCTTAATTCAATCTCTCAGTATCTATCTTTTAGCAGTATTGAATGTTTAGAGAATGAATGAATGAAGCCCTAAATACTTCTGTCACAGCACATTGTACCCTGTTTTGCAATTCCTTTTTGCTGCTTCTTTTCCCTCACTGCATTCAAGTTCTATACAAGTGGAAGGTGGATCCAGTTCATCCTTGTGTCCCCAGCAACTAGTGACTGGTATAAATTAGGATTTCAATGAATATTCATAGAATGAATGTATTAATCATATATTTTCTTAAATGGGCTGCCATTTATACCAGCAGTGACTGGTATAAATTAGGATTTTGATGAATATTTATAGAACAACTGTATTAATCATATATTTTCTTAAATGGGCCACCATGATTTCTGGGTCCATTGTGGATAATCCATCCTCCATGTAGTTTCTGGAGGGATTGCACTCAGCTGTGATTGTGATCACAGTTTGCCCATCCATAGCATTTTCCCCATCAGGCTAAGCATTTGTGAATATTGGAACGGGACATCCATGGCCCTTCATCCTGGGGGTCCTGCCAGCTGCTTGTTCCCCCTTCTTCACTGCTATACTTCACCACTCCACAGACGACTTGAACTACTTGCAGATTTTGTGCCTCCCTTTTTCTGAACATTTCCTCTCTGCTGTTCTCACCCCAGCCACTGGGGGATGCCTTCCTTAACCTGGGGAGACTAAGGCGATGGCTGCCCCACACAGAGGCTGGGGATGCACCCACAAAGCCACAATGTCCCTGCTCTCAACACACTTACTTCCTCTCAACTGTTGATAGCTACTTTCTTATCCTTTTCCTCTTCATGGACAATGAGCATTCCTAGGGCGGGAATCACTTTTTTTCTTTACATCTTCACTTTATCTGGCAAATAGATGAACCCAGTAAATACTTGTAGAGTTAGCAAATTAAGGCTTTTTTTTTTTTGCTAAGCAAGTGAATGAGTTTTCCATAAAAGATGTTAAATCAATAATATATTTACCAGCATACCCAAAGGATGTTTTTCACATTCACACCAAGTTGTCCTGTTTTCACAGTGTAGTCAGCAGGTCAAAAGGCAACCCCTGAATCATATAAATCAAAGAATGAAATGCTGAGGCAAAGAAGACCTTTATGTGAACCAAGAGACTAAACGAAACATGTCACTTGGATTTTCAGAACTTTTTCTTTACTAATAGGAATAATTCCTTAATAAAGACATTGGTTAGGGTTAGTAGAGAATGTTTCTGACAGATATTTTAAAGCTCTAATATAGCTGAGTCTTTGACCTTCAGTAAAGATTTTGTGCAAGAGTCAAAGCACAAAAATGCTAAAGTATTGGGAAAATGAGATCCATTATTCTGTTGATGTGAACCTTATAGCTTAAGAAGTTCATGGACTTGAATTTTTCCCTCCTTCCTTGCAGATATGTCTTCTCCAACTACTATGAAGAAACCTGAGAAGCCATTGTTCAGCTCTACATCTCCACAGGATTCTTCCCCAAGATTGAGCACTTTCCCCCAGCACCACCATCCCGGAATACCTGGAGTTGCACACAGCGGTGAGGCCTTTCAAGCATAGAAGAGAAGCCTCCCACTTGTTTGCAGGGCTCAGACCCTCAGGGATGAAGCAAAAGTTCATATTATAGTGATGGTGACCATGTTTTCTCAAGTGAAAGGGGGAGGGTCACAGTCTGTTAAAAGTATTTGTATCAATTTATGGGAAAATATTTTCAAGGTTATGCAATTTAATAATATTTATATATGCACTTTTGCCTCATATATGCCTTTATTGGAAAAATTATAATCATAAGAACTTATAAAAATGGAGTACATGGTTCTCTTAACTAATTTCAGGATTTGGTTCTAATTCTGCATATTCTACTTTCTATTCTCTATAGAGAATGATGGATTTCCACAATATTTCTGAGTTTAGCGTTTTTCCAAAAACATTAAGATATATAGACTGTAGGTGGTGTTTCCTATACAAAAATCAGTATTTACTTATTTAGAGTACAATTAACCAGTAAATAAAAGAGGTACTGTTCTATGACAACTATTTTATATACACAAAGCTTTTGGACAAATGCACTTGATATTATATCTAATATCTGAATTCATTGATTCATTAATTTCTTAATTTGTGACACTGGGGATTGAACCCAGGTCCTCACACTTGCTAGGCAAGCACTCAACCACTGAGCTACATCCCCAGCCCCTCTAATACTTTAAATAAGGAAAAGAACCCAATATTTCACATTTGTATTTTAACCAACAACTCATACTGAATCTTTATTCAAAAGGTAAAAATGATATCCAATTAGTCATCAATATTTTATACTTTTCACCTTTTAAGTCTTAGAGAAGCGTAGACTTAAAGATTTATGTACAACTTCAAAGTTTTATAAGTAAGTATGTTTATAGTGACACCCTTATTGCTTTTAATTTGTAGTTAGGCAGTTCCTTATCCTTCAAACTAATTGATTCTGATTTTAAAATCTTTTTTTTTTTTTGTGGTACCGGGGATTGAACCCAGGGGCGTTCTACCTCCACGCTACACCCCCGGCCCTATTTTTTTTTATACTTTGTTTTGAAATTGGGTCTCACGAAGTTGTGGAGGGCCTCACTAAGTAGACAGAGAGAAAGAGACAGAGAGAGAGAGAGAGAGAGACAGAGACAGAGACAGAGAGAGAGCTGAGGCTGGCCACGAACCCGGATCCTCCGCCTCCCAAAGTACTGGGGTTACAAGCATGCACCACCACGCCCGGCTTAAAATCTTTACTTGTGGAATGTAACATCTGTTAAAAATCCTTAGGTTTAGTTTGTAAGTATATGTTGGTATTTATTGTTTACATTTAAAAAATGCATGGCCTTTATTATCATTAAAGAAATTATGAAATTGAGAGAGAAATATGCAAATTAAGTGTAGTAAAAGAATTTTCACATTTATTATTTGTACTATTGAAATAAGTGAAATAATTAGTAACTATTTTATAGATTTGTAATGTATATTTGGCCAAAATTAACTTAGAAGTCACATCTTCCACGTATTATGATACCTGATTATAAAAACTCATACTTCTAACTTTTGAAAAAATTAAATGGCCGGGCGTGGTGGTGCACGCTTGTAATCCCAGTACTTTGGGAGGCGGAGACCGGAGGATCTGGGTTCGCGGCCAGCCTCAGCTCGCTCTCTCTCTCTCTCTCTCGCTCTCTCTCTCTCTACTTAGGCCCTCCACAACTTCGTGAGACCTGGTTTCAAAATAAAGTATAAAAAAATAGGGCCGGGGGTGTAGCGCGGAGGTAGAATGCCCCTGCGTTCAATCCCTGGTACCGCAAAAAAAAAAAAAAAAAATTAAATGGTACATTTTTATGTAGTGAAACATTAGAGGCCTAGAATAAGCCTTCTACCTTGGTCCTTCACCAGATTTTTGCTCAGTATCTAATATAAGAGGGCCTATTGTAGGCACCTAGGTCTAGAAAGACAGTTTCTGTCCTGAAAGAGCACATGATATAGCAGGGAGTTAGGGGACCACATCATTAAGGAGGCATCTGATCTAAATAGGACTAAATACTTGGAGGAGTTCTAGATACCTGGAAGAAATGTGTTCTGAACTAAGATTGAAGGGCAAGTTCAACTGCGAGAAGGAACAAGCCAGGAGGAAGAGTGTTTCAGGCAGAGGCAACAACACAAATGAATATATCAGAGGTCATTGCAGCAAGGAATTGTCACATATCCAAGAATTCACACGTTTATTAATGTATCTAAAGATGAAGCCAAAGAGGCAATTCAGGACTGGGTCCTGAAGCAGATGAGGACCTATGTACCTATGATGTTGTAGGGACTTTATTCTGGAAGCAGTTGGGCAGTGAAAGATTTTTAGCAGAGAGGTTACGCAATTGTAATGATATTTTTAAAAAGTCATTCCTAAACCGGGCATGGTGGCACACGCTTGTAATCCCGGTACTTGGGAGGCTGAGACGGAGGATCGTGGGTTCGTGGCCAGCCTCAGCTACTTAGTGAGGCCCTCCACAACTTAGTGAGACCCTGTTTCAAAATAAAGAATGAAAAATAGGGCTGGGGGTATAGCCCGGAGGTAGAATGCCCTTGGGTTCAATCCCCAGTACTGCAAAAAAAAAAAAAAAAGTCATTCCTATATAACTATAAAGGAAGTTTTAGAAGAAGCAAGACCAGAGGAGGACAATTAGGAAGTCTTTGCAATAATATAGGCAAGAAATACATGTATATGTATGTATCCCTTTGAAATGAAGGAAACATTTTTTTGTCTTGTGTTTTGCTTTTCTTTCTTTTTTAAAGGACTAGAATGACTTTTATTGATAAGGTCCCTATTTTTACTTGTAATTTGAAATGGACATTCTACCTAGTTATATGGGGCCAGCTACAGCTCACGTAAGCACAATGTCAGATTGCCTAGAGATGCCAGTTTAGAATTGATTTATACCAGTTCAATGGAAAAGGGACTTACTCCAGAATGACTAAGGCCAAATTGGTCCCCAAACCCAGAGGACCCAAGATGGAATCGTGTATATATCTTTTAAGGCTTTGTGTACACATGTGAGCAAAGACAGTGGGTAAGTTAGACTAAGATCGAGAACACTTAAACACTAAGTAAAAACTTGCCTAATTTTACTTAAATATTTGTATTTTTTAAATTATACTTTCAAATGGGTATATTTCTTAAAGTAATACTTCAGTAAGGAGCTCCGTTTTACCAAGTATGTGATCATTCTCTGCAGTGCACCCCTTTGATGCCTCAGCATATGGGATGATTATATGGGGTACATTCTGGGGCCTCACCCCTGCTGCTGGTCCTTATCTAGCGTTTCCGTGGTTACGCCCAAGAATCTGCACTGTAATAACAGTCCAGAAAATTCTAAGAAACAGCACCTTGGGCATTCAGGAAGCAAAGTTGTGACCATAAAATGAATGATTCTTGTATGATATACATTCTTCATTTCCAGAAGTTTTCTTTGGAGAGATAGGTATTATCTCTTACAGTGTTATTGCATTTTTCTTTTTTTTTTTCACGTGTTTACAAAGTTGGAGATAGTCATTCCAAATGATTTTCATGTATAAGTCATGGAAATAAATGATTTTTTCATATTATTTGCTAAGTTGTCTCACAAAATATTAAATATTTATAATTTTTAATTTCCTATGATTTGGACATATATATTAAATAGAAATAGATGTTTAATATTCACTCCTACATATATTAATTGGTCTTAGTTTATACTTACATAATTGTTTCTCTCAACCTTACAGAAATAATAATCATACAATTAGAGTCTTCCCCCATCTTTCAAACATAAGAATTATATTTAAAAAACTATCCTAGCATGGTGGTGCACACCTGTAATCTTAGTACTTGGGAGGCTGAGACAGGAGTATTGAAGGTTTTCAGCCAGCCTCATCAACTTAGTGAGGCCTTCCACAGCTTAGTGAGACCCTGTTTCAAAATAAAAAAGGGCCAGGGGTGTAGCTCAGGGGTAGAATGTCCCTGGGTTCAATCCTCAGTACAAAAAACAACAACAACAACAAAAACAAAACAAAACAAAAACCTAAACAATTCTTATGATCTGTTGTAAAGTTACATAAAATTAAACATCTACACTATATGTTATCTATAGTAGTTCTTTCTATAAAATTATTATGAAATATATGATTTATGGATAACTTAATATACCTACCTATAAGAATAATTTGAATTTGCTTTTCTGGGTATTAATTCTTGGTCTTAATATTTTTAAAGCTACACACAGTAAAAGTTAGAGTAGAGAGAATAGCTGTAGAATAGAGCTCTGTTGGTTTTGAAAAGAGCATCTTCATTAGGAGAAAGAGTTCCCAGGTCCTATGTTTTAATGTCTAAAAGTACTTCTGTAATGACCAGGTAATTATTCATGACATGAGATTTTTGCGTATTAATTGTTGGCTTCCCTTCTCAACAACTGCCAGCTAGGATATATGGGCAAATGATTTATTTGAAATCATTTTACACTTCCAATTTGAAATTTTTTTCTTTTTTGTGGTACTGAGCATTGAACCCAGGGGCATTCTACCTCTGAGCTACACCCCCAGCTGAATTTTTTATTCTTTATGTTGAAACAGGGTTTCACGAAGTTGTGGAGGGCCTCACTAAGTAGCTGAGGCTGACACGAACCTGCGATCCTCCTGTCTCTACCTCCCAAGTACTGGGATTACAAGCGTGTGGCACTATGCCTGACTCCCAATTTGAATTTCAGTAGAAAATTTGGGCGTCTTTTGCCCTTTAATTAATGCTGTGACTTGGTCTGAACTTAGGGAGACCAAGACTTTATAATCAAAGAATGTATTTTTAATGGGCCATAACTTTCTCAAAGAAATGTTTTATCCAGTAATGGCGTAACCTATCAAAGAGAAACTTCTTCTTTTTTTTGTAATCATTCATGGATCTAGAAAGCAGGATTGTTAGTTCCCTAGGGTTGGGTTTTGTCTCTGTGTCCTCAGCAGTACTGACATTGAGAGTAAATAAGAGTCATTTATTTTAGGAGAGCTTGGGGAAGTCATGAGGGAAAACACATAGCTATCGGTTTTATAGTTTCACAGTATTCTGTAGGATTGGACAAAGCTGTAAGGAAATCCGCTGACTGACGAGCCGATCTTTCTTTTTCTGTGTTCTGCAGTCATCTCAACTCGCACTCCACCTCCACCCTCACCGCTGCCGTTTCCAACCCAAGCTATCCTTCCTCCAGCCCCATCAAGCTACTTCTCTCATCCAACAATCAGATATCCTCCCCACCTGAATCCTCAGGATACTCTGAAGAACTATGTACCTTCTTATGACCCATCCAGTCCGCAAACCAGCCAGGTAAAAATAAGAGAGAAAATAAGCTTAGCGCTTAAGGGAGCTGGGACAGGTGTGACTCTGAGGCACGGAGGCTAGACAGACAGTCTGTCTGGCAGAACAGCAAGTCTTGCAATCCATCTCCAGGAAGTTTCTTGGTGACCCAATACGTTTTTATTTAAAGGTGGAATGACAGGTAGGAAGTGGGTTACCCCAAAGGGGCACATTTGTGATGATGTTTTTGGTTTATTATTTTGGGATTTTCATTGACTGAAGGGGAGAATTTATGAATGTTCATTGCCAAAAAAACTCCAAACTGGAGGTCACACCTCTGAAATACCAGGTTTGACATAGAGACAAAGTGCTTATTTCAGGCAGGAGCAAGGTATGTGCTAAAATAAACACACACAAAAGAACTTACAGTTGTATTTATAGCCAGTTATTAGGTATTAAAATAAGCCTTGGTAATGTAAACATTTTCAGTGTTTGATGACTACTTGAATATTCTTTGCAGAGACATGACTTATATTTTATAATGAGTGGCATTGCTAGAAGCGACTTTATTTTTTTGTAAGCATTGTGCAGTGGTTTTAGGGATTCGTTGTATAAGGTTAGTGACTCAACGTGCATTTCTCACCCCCTAGACATGTGGTTTCTTCTGTGGAGAGGTCACTGCAGAGGGATTTGGTGTGAGAGGATTTTCCACAATCAAGTAGACACTTTGGGCCAAAGTTGGGTCCATCAATAATCATAATATCCAAAATCTGCACTGTAGTTTTGATCTTATGGTCTAGTATTTTGGCTTTGCTGCTTTACCTCCAAGATTCCTGTCTACTTCTCATTATACCTTTTAATGCTTTGGGGGATTTTCACAACATTCTATCATTACTGCTGCTAAATTACTAAAATTAGTGTAAATAATATGTACATATCAATCATAATGAACAAAGGTCAGGAAAAAAAACTCTTTGGTCTTAATTTGTTAAAACAAAACAAAATGGTTGTTTCTGAGTGTTTTATTTTGAATAGCAGTGCACCCAGCACCCTTTGGATTACTTAGAAAGTTACCTTTGCTTTGAGCTCTGCTGACTAATATGCTAAACTAAGTATTGAATTTTGAAGTTAAACTTACTCTTTGTATCATAGAAGAAAATGGTCAAGTGGTATAATGACAGCAATATTAATGACAACTACGTAACAGAGTAGGATCTTAGTATATCAGTTTAGAAATGAAATGTGCTGTCAGAGCATAGGTTCTGAAGTCTCAGTTCCGTAGAGCATTTTGCTAGACTCAGCTGGGAACAGTGCACACAAGGTCTGATTTTAATTTGTGTAGAATTTCCATGAATAACAAAGTCTAATTAAGACATCCATTAAAAGTCCTTAACATTAATTCAGTGTGGAAAATCTTAGAGTTCCATTGGATTTTTTTAACTGATGTCTTAATTAGGCACTGTTAGGGGAAAAATTATGCAAATTAAAATCAGGCCCTTAGTGTTACGCATTTCTTTAATTATTCAGTGCTTGTTTTACGTATATTTCAATTTCTTTATAAGTGAAGAGGGCATATTAGGTGATAATCTGCTTATATTGTTCTCAGTTTTTCTTTATGTTTTCAAGGTAAAGATCCAGCTTCTAAGAGAAGCATCTTACTCTCATCTCAATTAAAAGACAAAAAAAAAATCCCTCTCAGGATTTTGTATAATAGGAGCAATGTGCTAAGTAGGATAATCCTTTTCTAATGTGGTTCAGCTCTATCTTCAGATAAGACACCTCTTTTCAGTATAAAAGTTCAGTATTTCCAGTATGAAAGTTCATGTATTAGCCGCCTTAAAAGATATGGAAACTTCATAGTTTAGCTTCAGCTGTTTAAACTAGTAGAGAACTGAAGAGAAAAAAACCTTCCCATTCTCCTGACCCTAAGTTTTAGAAAAGTTGTCTGCTTGAGAAAATTCTTTCTTTGTCCCTTTTATTACTTTTACATGGGAAAAACGTCTGTCAGTTCATGTCAATGCAATTCCAGTAGACAGAGCTTGCAGGCTGGGCAGGGCAGTGTCATAGGTGGAGGCAGCATTGCCTTGAAATTGTTGTCTTTCCGCTTACGTTCCAGGTAGGTACTATCAAACTGTCCTGGTGAACACCACACAGAAACACTTTTACCAGTGAATATACCACCAGTGATAAGTAAGATAAGACCTTCCTTCTCCAGTAAGATATATAGAGCAGCCATTTGCAATGTTCCAGTAACCAGCAATTGATGGTCTGCTTTAGAAACAAACTGCTATGTTCACTTGAAAGAAAGATGGGTCTTTAATGTGAACTGCAGCAGTGTTTTTTTTTTAAGGAACCTTATATCTGCTTTGATGTTTAACTTCAACTCAAAATCAATTAATTTGCATTTCAAAATAGAACTCTTGATATTCACCTTTCGGCACTAGAAATGGGGTCGGGGAGCAGTTCTTGGTGGCCATTCACCTACAGTCAACAGTTCCTTCCCAAGATCCTCCAGTGCTGCACCGATTCCCATTGTTAAGCAACTGAGATGCCTTTTCCTCCCCACAGCAATTTGGAGATTAATTGCATCACCGCTGCACTAATTATAGTGAGACAGTCATGCTATTCAATGGAATATTTTGAATAAAATTAGTTTAAAGATATAACTCTCCCCTAGGTTTCCGTAGAGGAAAACTCTGGTCAATTTTCCTGACGTGAAGTTAAATACTTAAAATTACCCATGATGAATAGTCAGGATATTCAAGAAGTCCATTTTCTTTACAAAATAAAGAACATGGTCTGTGAGAAACCCAACCAAAGACTTAGTTCATGTCTTCAACTCACAATATTTAAGTGTTATAGCCATTTACCATTTTTCTAAAGAAATGTCTACTTATAATTGATTTACAGGTATTTAGATAAATATTCTGCCTCATTGCTTTCTTTGCCTTTAGTAGCTAAGATTATGAAGACTATATATTTGTGGAGAATAACCTGACAAAGTGTTATGAACATCATACAGTAGAGAATTGTAACATGAGTGTAATAAAGAAATAGCATTCTCTGTCTACAAAAATATAATCCAGGTTTTTTTCAAGCAGTGTACCCTTAGGATTTTGTCTCCTACCTCAGAAACTATTTTTCCACCAAGGAGCTAAAACTCAAATAATGATATTTTTCCTGCCATTACCCAGGAGATTTTCTCAATTAATTCCCACAAATGTCAACAATAAATGTTTTGTTTAACTCTCTATGCTCAATAGCGAAAGAGTAACACAAATTGCAGTGTGTATTTGATTGTCCTCCGGTTCACTTTAGTGCATTTTAATTTTCTTCGGAAATCTTTTATTTGTAGGTATAAGGTCAGACTCAGTTCAACATTGTGTATTATCATGTGCACCTGAAATTTTAGATATTTTAAATCTCATTCTATCTATTCGTGTTAGTAAATCATCGAAAGTTGAATCTAGACCCTGAAATCTAAATTGCCTGATGTTTGTGTCTGCGGTACCTTCATGTGAGAGCATGCTAGAGTTTCTGATTGCAGAAGAATGGGCCTTGACCATAAAGGATGGGAATTATAGAGTTGGATGTGTTTTCTTTCTTAGACATTCTTGTGTCTCTTGTGCCAGTGATATCATCATTTAGGAGGAAAATTTTGTTGGGAAAGCCATACTGGCTCAGTGTAGAAAATGAAGGACAGAGAGGAAGACATCGCTGGCTCTCACTGTAGATAGTTCAGTAAGGAACTCCATTTTTACTTGAGCTAAGCCTTTGAGTCTCCACTTGCATTTCTGGCCTACTAAGTGTAAAAATCAAGCATACTTGGCTCTTGGGAGTGTCGTAAAGACCAGATCACCTATACGAAGTGCTTTGACAATGAAAATCTTCTTTTAAATTCTGCTGCTCTTTATGACTACTAACCAACCCCCACTTGAGTGGGCCTGCGTGGCGCCACAGGCAGCAAGTACGTTCACGTGGCCACGTGTGCTGATTGGAGTTGCTGGACAGGATGACTGCCTTTTGGATTGCTTCACCCGGCATTCTGTTTTTGTTTTGTAGCCTAACAGCAGTGGTCAAGTAGTAGGGAAAGTGCCTGGCCATTTCACTCCTGTCTTGGCACCCTCTCCCCATCCCAGTGCAGTGCGACCTGTGACCCTGACCATGACAGATACTAAACCCATCACTACATCCACTGAAGGTGAGGCAGCTTCACCTACAGCAATCAGTAAGTATTTTGGTAGGAAATGAGAAATGTCCATCGAAGGCGCCTTTGGATGTCTGATCCAAGGTGGAAACTACAGCAACTTTTCCAACTACCTGACCAGATGGAGATTTCTCATTTAAGCAGAGCTAGCAGGCATGGATGTGACCTGGCTGTCTCATGCTCTCTCTTATCAAATTTCTGCCTGCACATCATATTTGAGAAGGGAGAAGCATATTTGTTTGAGTAAACAGCTATAACAAAAATAAGTCATGCCTGCTTGTTCAAGGTATACATTGAAATTGCACCAAATAACAATGCAGTGTACAAGGTTTTTATAGCACCAGAAGGGAGATTAGATAATTGTTACTTCTTGGAGCATTCCTATAGAAATCAAGCCCCTCCACCAGGCAGACCAAATCAGTGCCTCCGTAAGATAATTGCATGTTTACCTTCTTTACCTACAGGGTCCTGTCATTGTTAGAAACAGTGTTGGGTGCAGGCAAGAACATTTCAAAGTTTAGTATTAGGCACATGTGAGCTACCTGCACTTTCATTATCTGCAACTTTTTCTTTAAACCTTTTGATTATTTTGCCTATCATGGTATATAAGACACCATGCTTATTATCGTGGCTATAACATTTTAAATGTCAGAGATTTTGCTAGTGAGCTTACGTAGCATGTACCAATAAGCCAAGTGATTCCTTTGCTTCTTCCTTCAGAATACTCAGAAGTATACAAGGAATACATTTTCAATCTGCTTCACCCAAACTACTAGCTTCTTGTAATTGGAGCTGGTGTGCCCAGATTGGCAAAGTGAAATGGATAAAGTTCCAGTTGGGAAGAATTAGCATGCACCTCCACAATTATACATACATCTTAAATTCAAACTGTTTTTCTTTCCTAGAGCAAGGAAATCATTTTGCTCTGGAAATTCCCATGTGCAGTTACACAGCCAGAGGCACCATTAGCTTGCTCTCTCTCTCTGCCATTGGAAGGAGACTCTTTTTTGATGACTTCTGGAATTCCAGGAAGGGACCCTACAAAAATAATGGACAATATATTGTGTGTGCAGTGAATATTTAGCATGGCTTTCTCAAAATTCATGCACTCCATATCAACTAATAAATCCAGATAGGCTTGCAGTGCCCACTAATATTCATTAATGTTTAGTGACCAATTTGTCAGCAAAGAGTCCTACACTGGCAAAAACTTCCCTAAATGTTTCAGATGGTTGAGACCTGGTCAGAGAAAGCCAAAACTTCAGAATTCAAAAGGTTTGTTATGCACATTACAGTCATCAAAACACTATATACAAATCTTAAAAGTGACTATCATATCATATTTGAGCAAAGTCAGCAATTTAAATGAAAGCATATAGAAAGTAAGATTAAACAAAGAATCAATTAGACTATCATAGGGTAAATGATAAAAACCCAGTTCTAGAAACTTCTGGTGCCTACTCTTATGGTAATATTAATAAATGAGATTCAGGGAAGGATCAGATCCAAATGATCACAGCTCACTTGCGGGAGTAACTTCAGCCTGTTAATGACTTGTTCTTATACTCACATACAGGTTGTTTAAAAAGGGATCTGATTTAGTAAAATTACAAAATATTCAAAAGGAATGAATATCTTGGTTATATAAAGATGGCCGCATCAGTCCATTTTCCACTCCTACAAAAAAAGAAATATAGTGAGTAGTTTTTCTTTCCTAAAAATGAATTTACAGCTCTAGCTCCCTAGGGACCACTGATAATGAAAAACTTGTCATTGACCTGATAGTAAAGTTAAAGAAAACACGTAAGCCAAGGAAACCTCTTTCTCATGGTTGAAAAGAAAGAGCAGCACAGATTTGGTGCTCACGCTGTACGGACCATGCTCTTGCCACCGGCTGCCCAGCACTGTGTTGAATTCCAGAGTCCTGGAGACTGGAGGAGGGGCCTCTGGTCACTGGTGGCCACCCTTACCATCAGGAGTATTAAAAGATGAATCATGAGCATCTTCAGTGTTTTTAACAGCTGACCTAAAAAAAAAGGCTCATTGATCACATTTTAGTGCTTTAAATGAACATGGCAGAATGTATTCATTTTTAAAAGCCAGCCAATTTATAATTAATATCTGAATTCCTCATCAATCTGATGGATGTTAACCAAACAAATAGCTTTCTTCAGACCTATAAATAATATGCTGGAAAAACTTAGTTCTTTTGCATACTCTGACATGGAACAGTGGGATTGCATAGTAAGGTTAGCAAGGCCCTTTTCTTGTGTTAAAAAAATAAAAATAAAAAGCAAAAATCTTTAGGAATAGGAAGAACTTTTCTGTGGAAAATTTGCTCTGTACCAAAAGCACTTGTACAAAAATTTCTTGCAAATGAGACAACAATGGAAAGAATAGTCACCCTATATACTTAGTATCTCGTGACCAAGTATTTAAAAGGTGCCATCAACTTCTTTTCTGGCCAATCACAAGAAATTGATTTTTTATACCTGTGGAAAGTAATTTTTTCCAAAACATTTCTATCAAACTGGAGACATTTTCACATTCAAATACTGAGCTCATTCTTTCTATGCAATATAATAATAAAGATAGATTCCTCCTTCAGCCTAGTAATATCAGATTTTCTTTTTACTAAGACTTTTAAGTAAGACGTTTTCATCTTCTATCACCAAGCACATCTGCTTAAAGCCTGTCATTAAAAGCTGTCATGTTTTCCTAAAAATCTTTCAGGATATTTTTACATTTTAGAATCACAGACCATCATTTATTATTCCATTATTAGACCACCAATATCTAGTACAAAGGCACATGTATGGAAAGGACCCTCCCATTTAGCCAATCCATGGTACCCCTGCAGGACTGTCCCCGTTGCACAAATATGTGAGACAGGTACACCAAGGATGGGATGTGGTATACTAGATAGATTTTTTTAGGGGGGATAAACTAGTTAATTTGAAATCAATTACCATTTCTTTTCGATTACTTGGTGTTCACTCGGACAAAAGAGAAAAGAAGTGGAGACACTTTTTTTTTATTGCGAATCCCACTTCTCTGGGTTTCTTATACATGGACAGGGTGTTCATTCTGATAGTTCACCATTTTTATCTTTGTTTTTGTTCTTCCTTAATCAGCCTACACAGCCTCAGGCACATCTCAAGCCAATCGATATGTGGGACTAAGTCCAAGAGACCCATCCTTCCTACATCAGCAACAGGTGGGCACGTTTCACCCAGGTGTAATGGTGTAGCCACGCTTCGCTTTGGTGCTTTTCTCCATGTTGCCTCTCAGATCTGGACTCAGGATGGGGCTCACGGGGCTTCTGAGACCAAAACTGATCATTTTGTTTCCCCCCATTTTTTTTTTCTCATTTATCCTTTGTTTCTCGCCTCTCTGAACAGAGTCTCTCAAATTGGCTCACCACCTCTTCCATCTCTGTAGCATATCATTGAGAACATCCATGGACACTATGTTTCAACCAATGAGTATTTTTCTCAGTCTTATTGACTCTTGAGAACTTACTAGCCTCTAGCTTTCAAAGGCAAACATTGAAATCAATTTAAAAGCCAGTGAGAGTAGAAGCAGGACATAATTTGTGTTTTTGAGCAGTTTCATGTTTTCCAGATGTTTTACTCTTCACTTTCCATTTTAGTCCAGGAAGATGAGTTATGAAGCTAAAATCTTGGCCGGCACATTGTTCCTACTTTAATAGGTTTAAATTGGTTTAGTGAGTTCAGATGTGATAAAACACTTTTCTTTTTGGGTTCGGCTTTCTTACATCATTTATGTTTCAAGTAGCATTTTAAATTTCACATCTCATTAATGCTGTAAATTTAATACAAATGGAGTGTTTACCCAAACTGTGAAAATATATAGCCAGGATTAATGGTGGATTATAAACAAATTAGCCACAGTCAAAAGCATGGACCCTACCAATGCATAAATCCCATGACTAGCTACAGGATAACAGAGGTAATTCTAAACACTTCAGAATTCAGATATATTTTATGACGCATATGTTTGGTACTCTCAAGTTCAGGTAACAGAGCAGCAGCTCGCAATTAGCAATGCACAATATTACACAAGGAAAAGTAGCCTATAATAAGTAAGAAAGAGCTAGTGTTAACTAACTTGCTCTTCATTTGTACGTTGTCTGCACATATGTGCGTCATATACATGAAGCAAGCCTGTACAGGTGCTTATGCACACTTTTTTGTTCTAGACCTGTCCACCTTGCTTATGCTTCCTGTGGCCCATCTCAGCTGTGCTTCCTGTGCAGTCCTTCAGTTTCAGGTCTTTCCCAGTTGCAGGCCAACGTGGTCGACTGCATATATTAAAGGTCACCACATGCAGAGTTCAGAGAAAATCATAAAGATGATAGCTTACTCAGGATGTTTGACGTTTTGCCAGGTTTAAAAAAAGCAAAACAAAACAAAAGAGTGAGAACTAACTGAAAACATCTGTATACAGTTATGAAAATACCAAATAATAATTACTGGTTTTTGCCAGCCATTGACTTTCCAACATAATTCTATGGAATGTTGCTTTTTTCACCTCTAAAATTGCTGTAATGTGAAATATGTTATAATTACTATAATATGATTCTATTGGACAAATATATGTGTTCGTTGTTTTTTTTAAACATGTGCCAGATTTATAGGTGTAGAAACTTGTTCTTTTAAAAATCATTATACATTTTTTTCTGAAATATTTTTATCATGGGATTTGCATTATTCTTTATGACATCTCTCTAATTTCCAGTTAATTTTTAATTCACAAAACATGCCTCCATTACTTAAACCTTTAAGCCCAAACATATTTAGAATATTATAACAAATTTGATGTATTTAGGAGCAATCTTCCTTTCTCCCTGTCGTAATCATGGGAGCTGTAATTTTTTTATCGCTTATGACTAATGTTGGAGCTTCATGTAATTATGATCACAAAAAGTTCCTTAATTTAAGTTACTTCTCCTTTCACTTAACTAAAGATAAATCAAGAAAAGTTAGCAAGCGTCATACAAATAGGAGTCTTAATGTAAATAGTGATCTGGGAACATTTTAATTGAAAATATATACGGCTCCCAGATCTACAAACTTTTTCATCAAAGATTGCCGCTTGTTATTTAAGTAGACAATGTTGAGTGAAGACCATTTAAAAGTTTGAATATATTTTGTTCAGTCAAATGTGGTTGATATTTTTGGAATATATGATGTATATTGATCCTTGGAAGAGAAAAACCATATATACTTCATATTTAAAAACTTTAAATACCATGCAGATAGATCATCTGTCCTCTATGTAATGAGAGTGCCACTTTTTTATTTGAAGACGCCCAATATGCCAAATTCATAATGAACTACAATTTTGAGGCACGCAAAAGATAAATATAAATGCATATCCTATTACGTATGTATATTACTAAACTAAGGCATCAGTTAAAAGCCTATTATTTTTATCCTTCCAAATTTTAAAAGATTCATAGAGATGGAATTTTATGTTTACTCTCTAGGAACAGAGGGACAGAAATAGTTTAAATGACTCCAGTAGAGTAAAGGTTATTCTTTCCTACAGCAGAAATGAGATTGATTTACTGTGTCTTTTCATTACTTTACAAAGATTTAAAAGAGACCACTCTTCTAGTGGCAGGTTCTAAATGCATTTGGTTTAAAGCACTCCATGATGAATGAAAAGGAAAATCAAGGGGTACATGAAATAAAGGTGATCAATCATTTTATATTAGCCAAGAGAAATTCAAAATTAGAAAGGCAATGGTTTTAGCCTGAGAGAGTTCTTTTAAACATTCCCCATAACCTTTAATATACATGACCCCTTAAGAATAAATACTGTCACCAGGTACATTCTTCAGTTCATGGCGGCTGCTTTATAAAGATTTATCCTTTTAGGTTATGAAAAGTATTGATGTGCATTGTTGAGTGCCATTTTGTCTTTAGAAAAGAACTTTAATATAGCTTACATAAATTAGAGTTAGCAATAAATTTTAAATTATTGAATAATTTCGACTATCTTATAAATAATCTTTCTACAAAATGACACTACAGTAGAGCTTTCAATATAGTCATTTCTAACACACAAGCATATGAACATTGTTCAGTTGACATGAAGAATATTAAAATACTAAAATTAACCCTGTACTCTACCTGTAAGAGTAATGCATTTATATTGGCAAATAGTAAAAGTGTATGCCTTTACACTTTATTAACTCGGTACACACATAGTTGTTACTAGTAATCATACATTTGTGTACTCCTTTTTATGATGGTTATTACTGATTAATGCTGGTTGCTAACTGACTTGAAATACTATTTTTTCTGACATTGGAATTTCACCTATGATTGCAAAATCATCTCATTTGAATCTGAACAAATAAAATCCCATAATTATGAAGAATATTTTTGAAGAACATTTTTAGAAGATTTTGTGCACCAAGTTAATAATTTGCCATCAAAACTACCGGCCCTAGTTAGTCATAATAATCAGCTCATGCCAGCTGATCAGGACTTGATGTTACAAGTTTCCTTTGTCTCTTAACACCATCTTGAGTATTGTTTTAGGTCTGTAACTAGTCTGTCTTTAGGATGACTGGCTTAGTTGGTGCATTCACTACTGGCATGCAGGAGATCTCAAAATCAGAACTGCAAGTTCTTTAACTGTTCTATTGGAAGATGGTGACATGGCTTGAAGAACCATGGGTCCTGCTTTGGCAAACTGAACTCTTCAGTCTCTACTAAGAAATGCCTGTTTATGGTTTGGGACATTTTCAGAAGTGTGGAAGACCTCCTCTCCTCCCTACCTTTATAGAAACTTAGCAAACTGCAGTGTTTCCTTTCTTCCTTCACGCTTCATAGACACACTCTGCACATTCCTTAGTATACACAGTGAGGATCCCTATTTCCCAAGTTTTATCACCTTGAAAAAAATGGGAAATATCTAGCAGAATCTTGGATGTTGCTTAAGAAGTATAGAAGTTATTTTATAATTCAGTCTAATTTTTTTTGTTTAAATGGATAATGTAAAGCAACTTACTTAAATTAGCACCAGTTCCTCATCTGACCAACCCTATGATGAATTTACTTCTTTATTTGCTGTCATAGAAAGTTTGATAACATTAGAGAATCTAGTTAATTTGATTATCACCATTATAATTGAGTCCAAGGTCATATTAAATACATAAAGCCTTACAATTACACATCACTACAACATATTTTTTTTAAAAAAACTTATTCCAAATTGGAAATAAACGTTTGCAGCTAGGAAACTTTTTATTTAGAAATAAAAGCTCACCATTCAAACCCGCCATTGGAATGCATATTAACTTTGGATATAGATTTGAGATTTTAGGTGGAATAAATGGGAGGTCACTTTTGCCTCCTTTAAGTGAGACAATGAAGTAAGCTCTCCTTTGTTAAGGAATAAAATTTATTTTCATAGTCTCGAGATTACAATCTCTGACTATATATGCTCCGTATTCCTAGAGCTAATGAATATGTGGCCTGAGGGATTCAGGTCCTCACCTTACTCCTCACAATTGCATGGATTTCATTGGTGCTTGAGCTTCAGCATGTTACATCTCCTCTGCATGACTATGCAATGCTATCATTTCAAGTTCAATTACTGGGCTAGTTTATATCAAAATATTTTCATCACTTCTCCTGACATAATTTGAAACTAGAATTTGAAAGTTAGGCTGAACATTTCTGTTACACCAAGTAGCCTTTTAAAGAAATTGCCTCTGTAGAAATTTTTGTATAAACTAAGATATGAGTTGAAAACCCCTCGTAATATTTGTCCTGGCAAATGGGCACAGCCAAAGCTTGGTACATTGTAGCCACTGGAAAGGTAGTCATTTATTAGAGGCTAGCAATTGAAAGGACACGAGTGGACTATGAACAAACTTTTCAATGAAGTCAGGAAGCAGGCTATCAACACTTGGGCCATTCTTATTGTCTGTTATCATAATTGACAGCTTGACGCAAGACCCTATCACATGCCTTGTGGGTAGGTATGTAAATGGATAAGAGGTCACTTTTTCACATATGCTAGCTGGAAAGGAAACACATTTAAAGGAAGTTTCAGTCAAAATAATGGCAGTGCAAATGGTTAGCTTTTTTGGCTAGCTCTTAAATTAAAAAAATCCTTTTATTATCTGTGTTTTAGCATTCATTCATTTGTTCACTCACCTTTTCTGGTTATTATAGGCTAATATCCAGATAAACTATTCCAATTAATGTAAAAATAAAATTTTGTCTAAGGTAGCCTTAAATTTTGATCAACAAAAATACGAGGGAGAAATTATCTACTTTTCTGAATGTATTTAAAAGATCTAAGTTGAATCAGGGAAGCAAAGGCAATTCTGAAGATGATATTTACCTTCAGATTATTTTAGCCTTAAATGTCCTTGGGCTACACATGAAGGATAAGGTAGGAAAGGAACAAGGTAGCAAACCAGTGTAGTGGGTGAGAGTGGGGATCACAAGTCAGGAGATTGGAGTGTTGGTGTTGATGTGAACGGGCACTTCTAACCTTGGGCAAGGCCTTAAACCTTGTTTTCCTGGATCCTTATGTTGGAAAGGAAAATGAAGATGTTGAATTACATGGTTTCTGATGTCCCTTGAAACCTTTAATTTTACAAATTAGAGTAGCCATCATTAAAAAATAAAAAACACAAAAGTATCCTCTCATTTTCTAATACTTAACTTCTGACTTATGGTCAGTAATGTTTATTAAGCTCATGGACGATATGTAGCTGTTTAACTTGATTCTACTCTGCTAATTAAAATATTAAGAAGCATGAATTTCAGAAACTGATATTAGAAGTGACTTTAAATGACCTGGATGATCAGGAATATCTTTCTTTTTTCATTCTGACCACTTTGCATATTCAGTAAGGTTATATACTATTCATTCAGAGGCCATTCTATTTGCTTCATGGCAGGTAATTAGTAATAAAATAAAATTCTACTAATCCAAGTGCTAAGAGGAAAGTATGAATATTGAAGTGTTAATCTTTCTAGCCCCCACAAAAGCACCTCCACCCCGCCCCCAAATCTGTTTCCTTGAGGCATCTGGAGAAATTAAAAAAAAACTCAAGAGAACATAAAATATACCTTTCAAGATACTCCCCTGAGGGTCATTGTAAACCTAAAAAGAAAAAAAAATGTGAGAAGGTAAATTTGCCAGTGTTGATTGTTCTGTTTACAGTTTAATGGTTTATTGGTTCAACTGAGAGCTGTTGTCATCATGAGGGACTGTTAGCACATCAGCCTGTTTGCTGAGTCTAGCAAACTAGGATATTTTGCTTACCTTTTTTTTTTTTTTTGTTCCCAAGGCTAATTGCTATGCATTTAGCAAAAGTCCCTCATTTGAATAAACAAACTCTTATTCTGAAATCACATGCAATTTTGATTCTTTTTCTTTTCTTTTTTTGTGGTACTGAGGATTGAACCCAGGGACATTTTACCTCTGAGCTACACCTTCAGCCCTATTTTTATTTTTATTTCGAAACAGGGTCTCGCTAAATTTGTTGAGGACCTCACTTGCTGAGGCTGGTCTTGAATCTGCTGCGATCTTCCTGTCTCAGCCTCTCAAGTACTGGGATTACAGGTGTGCACCACCATGCCCAGCTAATATTGATTCTTTATGGCTATTTGCTACTTACATCATTATTTGAATATAGTATTATAGGTATTTCCCCTTATGCCAATTTTTTGAGGGAAACCAGATGGTCCCCATCCTTGTTTTTCTGAACACAGTTTCTTTTGAGTTGTGCCAGGAACAAGGTTCTCCTTCCAGATACCTCATGGACCTTCACCCTAAGAACATACCCAATGAAAACATCACCTTCACATCTTTCTTAGGAGTTCGGACTCTTTACTTACAACTCTTTTGGAGGAGAGTCTTATTTTCTTACTTCATCTTTTGTTTGCTTTTGGATTTCTGGGGTATAATTGGTTTAATGTACATCTTACCTTAATTTTTTTAGACAATCTAATTTTATATTGGTAGGTACATATAAATTAGAGAATTAAAGTGATTTATTTGAGTATACAGTTTTATAAGGATAAGCATATGATCAGGTTCAACTTACAGTCTATATTAGAAATATAAGAATTACTCTCCACTTCCACATACAAACACGTGACTTTAACAGACAATTTCGGAACTAACTTGCACTTGGTGTTTTAAAAGTTTGATTACTATGGGGAGAGTGATTTCCTAATTTTTTAAGGGAAAATACTTGAAAAAAATATTAGTGTTATTGAAGCTTTGAACTCAGGAAAAATTTATGTAAATGAAAGGATATATTTATGTGCTGCTTAAAATTAAAGTTTAAAATTTAAAGTTTTAAAATTTATTTAAAAATAATAATTGATAGCTGAATTATCTAGCACTGATCCATTCACAGGGTAGAAGCTGAGATATCACTACCCTAAATTCAAAAAAGATTACTAGCCTGGCATGGTGGCACATGCCTATAATCCAGTACTTGGGAGGATGAGACGAGAGGATCACAAGTTCAAGTCTCCCTCAGGAATTTGGTGAGACCCTGTTTCAAAATAAAAAATAAAAAGGACTGAAAGTACTCCTTGGGGTTGATTCCCAGTACCACCACCAAAAAAAAAAAGATTACCTATTATTTTATATTTATTAAAAGCCTACTGTAAAATTACTTTTATTGGCAATACTGAATTATAATAATAGCAAAATATTTGTCATCCCCCCCCAAAGAAGTATTAACCTTTGAATACCTGAAGTCTGTTAAAAATTTGCTTGGGCTAGATATGGCAAACGTTTATAATCCCAGTACTTGGGAGGCTGAGACAGAAGGATCACAGGTTCGAGGACAGCCTCAGTAAGTAGTGAGATTCTCATCAACTTAGTGAGACCCTGTTTCAAAATAAAGAATAAAAAATAGGGCTCGGGGTGTAGCTCAGAGGTAGAATGCCTCTGGGTTCAATCCCCAGTACCACACACACACA